>QNTS01013374.1:9456-22481 GCA_003317085.1 Hucho hucho
GTATACAGAATGGTGTCGTCTGCGTAGAGGTGGATCAGAGAATCACCAGCAGCAAGAGCGACATCATTGATGTATACAGAGAAAAGAGTCGGCCCGAGAATTGAACCCTGTGGCACCCCCATAGAGACTGCCAGAGGTCCGGACAACAGGCCCTCCGATTTGACACACTGAACTCTATCTGAGAAGTAGTTGGTGAACCAGGCGAGGCAGTCATTTGAGAAACCAAGGCTGTTGAGTCTGCCGATAAGAATGCAGTGATTGACAGAGTCGAAAGCCTTGGCCAGGTCGATGAAGACGGCTGCACAGTATTGTCTTTTATCGATGGCGGTTAGGATATCATTTAGGACCTTGCACCCATGACCAGCTCGGGAAAACCAGATTGCATAGCGGAGAAGGTACGGTGCGATTCGAAATGGTCGGTGATCCATTTGTTAACTTGGCTTTCGAAGATTTTAGAAAGGCAGGGTAGGATAGATATTGGTCTGTAACAGTTTGGGTCTAGAGTGTCTCCCCCTTTGAAGAGGGGGATGACCACGGCAGCTTTCCAATCTATAGGGATCTCAGACGATACGAAAGAGAGGTTGAACAGGCTAGTAATCGGGGTTGCAACAATTGCGGCGGATAATGTTAGAAAGAGAGGGTCCAGATTGTCTAGCCCAGCTGATTTGTAGGGGTCCAGTTTCTGCAGCTCTTTCAGAACATCAGCTATCTGGATTTGGGTGAAGGAGAAATGGGGGAGGCTTGGGCAAGTTGCTGTGGGGGGTGCAGAGCTGTTGACTGGGGTAGGGGTAGCCAGGTGGAAAGCATGGCCAGCTGTAGAAAAATGCTTATTGAAATTCTCGATTATTGTGGATTTATCGGTGGTGACAGTGTTTCTAGCCTCAGTGCAGTGGGCAGCTGGGAGGAGGTGCATATTATTGTATGTAACTGCCTGTGTATATTGGTTTCTAACTTCCCTGAAAAGTTGAATATCGTGGGGGCTATTCGATGCTAATGCAGCACGACACAGAGGGCTAAATCTGTTCTTAGTTCAACATTTTTTGAATGCGGCATGCTTATTTAAGATGGTGAGGAAAGCTGTCACGATCGTCTGAAGAAGTAGACCAAGGCGCAGCGTGGTTGTAGTTCCACATATTTTAAGAGAACTTTCAAAATACAAAAACAAAGAACAAACGATTGAATAAATGTAGCGCAACACAACACATACAAATAGACACAGTAAAATCACCCACAACCCAGGTGGGGGAATGAACAAACTATATAGGATTCCCAATTAGAGGCAACGAACAACAGCTGCCTCTAATTGGGAACCACACAAAACCAAAACATAGAAAACACTAGAAACCCCTAGTCACGCCCTGACCTAACACACCATAGAGAACCCAAAGGGCTCTCTATGGCCAGGGCATGACAAAAGCACTTTTAAAGAATAACCAGGCATCCTCTACTGACGGAATGAGGTGAATATCCTTCCAGGATATCCGGGCCAGGTCGATTTGAAAGGCCTGCTCGCTGAAGTGTTTTAGGGAGTGTTTGACAGTGATGAGGGGTGGTCGTTTGACCGCGGACCCATTACGGATGCAGGCAATGAGGCAGTGATCGCTGAGATCCTGGTTGAAGACAGCAGAGGTGTATTTAGAGGGCAGGTTGGTCAGGATGATATCTATTAGGGTGCCCGTGTTTATGGATTTAAGGTTGTAGCTGGGTGGTTCCTTGATCATTTGTGTGAGATTGAGGGCATCTGGCTTAGATTGTAGGATGTTAAGCATATCCCAGTTTAGGTCACCTAACAGTACAAACACTGAAGATAAATGGGGGGCAATTAATTCACATATGGTGTCCAGGGCACAGCTGGGGACTGAGGGGGGTCTGTAACAAGCGGCAACAGTGAGAGACTTATTTCTGGAAAGGTGGATTTTTAAAAGTAGAAGCTCGAACTGTTTGGGCATAGACCTGGAAAGCATGACAGAACTCTGCAGACTACCTCTGCAGTATATTGCAACTCCACCCTCTTTGGCAGAAAATTTTGTAGTTGGGGATGGCGGAGTGTGCTAAAGGAGTGAATAAAACAAACTTAGGGAGGAGGCTTCTGATGTTAACATGCATGAAACCAAGGCTTTTACGGTTACAGAAGTCAACAAATGATGGCACCTGGGGAATAGGAGTGGAACTGGGGGCTACAGGGCCTAGGTTAACCTCTACATCACCAGAGGAACAGAGGAGGAGTAGGATAAGGGTACGGCTAAAGGCTATAAGAACTGGTCGTCTAGTGCGTTGGGGACAGAGAATAAAAGGAGCAGATTTCTGGCCGTGGTAGAATAGATTCAGGGCATAATGTACAGACAATGGTATGGTAGGATGTGAGTACAGTGGAGGTAAACCTAGGCATTGAGTGACGATGAGAGAAGCTTCGTCTCTGCTGCTCTTCTCTGGCCCAACTGCAATTTTCCCAAGTCCCTCTTTGTGGCACCTGACCACATGACTGAACAGTAGTCCAAGTGCGACAAAACCAGGGCCTGTAGGACCTGCCTTGTTGATAATGTTGTTAAGAAGGCAGTGCAGCGCTTTATTATGGACAGACTTCTCCCCATCTTAGCTACTGTTGTATCAATACGTTTTGACCATGACAGTTTACAATCCAGGGTTACTCCAATCAGTTTAGTCACCTTAACTTGCTCAATTTCCACATTATTCATTACGAGATGTAGTTGAGGTTTAGGGATTAGTGAGTGTTTTGTTCCAAATACAATGCTTTTAGTTTTAGAAATATTTAGAGCTAACTTATTCCTTGCCACCCACTCTGAAACTAACTGCAGCTCATTGTTGAGTGTTGCAGTCATTTCAGTCGCTGTAGTAGCTGATGTGTATAGTGTTGAGTCATCCGCATACATAGAAACTCTGGCTTTACTCAAAGTCAGTGGCATGCCGTTAGTAAAAATTGAAAAAAGCAAGGGGCCTAAACAGCTACCCTGGAAAATTCCTGATTCTAACTGGATTATATTTGATAGGCTTCCATTAAAGAACACCCTGTGTGTTTTGTTAGACAGGTAACTCTTTATCCACATTATAGCAGGGGGTGTAAAGCCATAGCACATACGTTTTTCCAGCAGCAGACTGATCGATAATGTCAAAAGATGCACTGAAGTCGAACAAGACAGCCCCCACAATCATTTTATCATCAATTTCTCTCAGCCAATCATCAGTCATTTGTGTAAGTGCCATGCTTGTTGAGTGTCCTTCCCTACATGCGTGCTGAAAGTCTGTTGTCAATTTGTTTACTATGAAATAGCATTGTATCTGGTCAAACACACTATTTCCAGAAGTTTACTAAGGGTTGGTAACAGACTGATTGGTCGGCTATTTAAGCCAGTAAAGGGGGCTTTACTGTTCATGGGTAGCGGAATGTCTTTAGCCTCCCTCCAGGTCTGAGGGCACACACTTTCTAGTAGGCTTAAATTGAAGATGTGGCAATACCGTTCGCCATTATCCTCAGTAATGTTCCATCCAAATTGTCAGATCCTGGTGGCTTGTCATTGATAAACAACAATTATTTTTTCACCTCTTCCACACTGACTTTACGGAATTAAAAAGTACAATTCTTATCTTTCATAATTTGGTCAGATATACTTGGATGTGTAGTGTCAGCGTTTGTTGCTGGCATGTCATGCCTAAGTTTGTTTATCTTTCCAATTAAAAAGTAATTAATTATGTTGGCAATATCAGTGGGTTTTGTGATAAATGAGCCATCTGACTCAATGACTGATTTGAGCCAAGTTGGCTTTTATCCCCCAAATTTCATTTAAGGTGCTTTTTACTATCATTCTTTATATCATGTATCTTTGTTTCATAGTATAGTTTCCTTTTATTTAGTTTAGTCACAAGATTTCTTCTTAATTTTCAGTACGTTTACAAATCAGTTGGGCTGCCAGACTTCTTTGCTATACCTTTTGCCTCATCCCTCTCAACCATACAATTGTTCAATTCTTCATCAATCCAAGGGGATTTAACAGTTGTTACAGTCATTTTCTTAATGGCTGCGTGCTTATTAGTAACTGGAATAAGCAATATTATGAATGTGTCTAGTGCAGCGTCTGGTTGCTCCTCATTACTCACCACAAACCAGCAAATATTCTTTACATCATCAACATATTAACCACTACAAAACTTCTTGTAAGACCTCTTATACACTATATTAGGCCCAGCCTTTGGAACTGTGGTATTCCTAGATATGGCTATTATATTGTGATCACTACGTCCTATGGATCTGGATACTGCTTTAAAGCACATTTCTGCAGCATTAGTAAAGATGTGATCAATACATGTTGATGATTTCATTCCTGTGCTGTTTGTAAATACCCTGGTAGGTTGACTGATAACCTGAACCAGGTTGCAGGCACTGGTTACAGTTTGAAGTTTTTTCTTGAGTGGGCAGCTTGATGATAGCCAGTCAATATTTAAATCACCACGGAAAATATACCTCTCTGTTGATATCACATACATTACCAAGCATTTCACACATATTATCCAGATACTGACTGTTAGCACTTGGTGGTCTATAGCAGCTTCCCACCTGAATGGGCTTTAGGTGAGGCAGATGAACCTGTAGCCATATTACTTCAACAGTATTTAACATTAGATCGTCTCTAAGCTTTACAGGAACGTGGTACTGAATATAGACCGCAACACCGCCTTCGTCTTTTCGCTAAATGTTATAACCATGTATTGCTACCACTGTATCATCAAATGTATTATCTAAGTGAGTTTCAGAGAGTCAGAATATGAATGTCATCTGTTACAAGCAAGTTATTGACTTCATGGACCTTGTTTATCAGGCTGCATGTGTTAATATGGGCTATTTTTTTAGCACTTTTCTGGGTTGCTTGATTGTTTTTAATGCTTTACTGGGAAGCTTATCAGAAGTAGACATGCTCATGTTATTTATATTGGAGCTGATAGTGCAGAGTGAGCTGCACAAAGTGGTCTTCCTACCAGGGCACACCGCCTCAATGCTTACAGTGTAACTCTGGTTTATAGGCTCATGATTACTGCATCCAATAGCTGTAGGATTAACAAAGGTATTCAGGGCATTTAGGGGGACATACATTAAGTTAGTTACATTGTGTCTGGTCTTGGGTCATTGATAAGTCATTGTTTCAACGCAGCCTTGAAATGCGTGGACAGAGTCCAGGAGCCAAGATGATTTGGATGGACTCCGTCATTCCTGTAGAGTATCTTCTGTTTCCGGAAGGTGTCAAAGTTATCAATACAAGTGACTCCAGCAGAGCTACAGTAGTCTTTTAGCCAGATGTGTAATGCCAGCAGTCTGCTGAATCTTTCACACCCGCTGCCCAACGATGGTACTGGACCTGAAATTATTGGCCATTTTTTGGAGTCTTTTAATGTTAAAATCAGTTCTTTAAAATCAATTTTCAGATGTTCCGAGCTAGCCCTCCTGATGTCGTTTGACCGCACATGGACTACGACAATGTCAGCTCCCGGCATCTGTGGTAGAACAGTCAGAAGCAGCCAGTTATGTCCTGTACTCGTGCTCCTGGGTAGCACAGGGTTTATCCCTTGGGAACCAATATATTTCTCACCATAGAGCTGCCTATGATGACAGCTGGTGATGTTGAATGGGCCAGCCTCTCAGGCAGCGTCACGGTCTGATGAGGGTGGGAGCTCCGAGGAGCTGAACCCGAGGTAGAAGCCACCGGAGAGGGAGACAGAACAGAGGACGAAGATGCAGGTACCTCCGGATCCGATCTTGAATGGGAAGCCACCAAGGAAGAAGGCCCTGGAACCAGGGCGGCAAAGCTGTTTTTGGTCTGTGTCAGGTCCGGGCTCAACATCTCCAAGTTCTCTATTCTCCAAGATATCAAATCATCAAATCAAATCAAATTTATTTATAAAGCCCCCCTTACATCAGCTGATGTCACAGAGTGCTGTACAGAAACCCAGCCTAAAACCCCAAACAGCAAGCAATGCAGGTGTAAAAGCACTGCAGGTGTAAAAGCACGGTGGCTAGGAAAAACTCCCTAGAAAGGCCAAAACCTAGGAAGAAACCTAGAGAGGAACCAGGCTGTGAGGGGTGGCCAGTCCTCTTCTGGCTGTGCCGGGTGCAGATTATAACAGAACATGGACAAGATTTTAAAATGTTCATAAAACAGGCAGAACAGTTGAAACTGGAGAAGCAGCACGGCCAGGTGGACTCGGGACATCAAGGAGTCATCAGGCCAGGTAGGCCTTGAGGAATGGTCCTAATGCTCAGGTCCTCCGAGAGAGAGAAGAAGAAAAAAGAAAGAAAGAGAGAGATAATTAGAGAGAGCATACTTAAATTCGCACAGGACACCAGATAAAATAAATACTCCAGATATAACAGACGGACCCTAACCCCCCGACACATAAACTACTGCAGCATAAATACTGGGGGCTGAGACAGGAGGGGTCGGGAGACACTGTGGCCCCGTCCGACGATACCCCCGGACAGGGCCAAACAGGCAGGATATAACCCCACCCACTCTGCCGAAGCACAGCCCCCACACCACTAGAGGGAAATCTTCAACCACCAACTTACCATCCTGAGACAAGGCCGAGTATAGCCCACAAGATCTCCGCCACGGCACCAGTAAGCCAGTGACTCAGCCCCTGTAATAGGGTTAGAGGCAGAGAATCCCAGTGGAGGGGAAACCGGCCAGGCAAAGACAGCAAGGGTGGTTCGTTGCTCCAGTGCCTTTCCGTTCACCTTCACACTCCTGGGCCAGACTACACTCAGTCATAAGACCTACTGAAGAGATGAGTCTTCAATAAAGACTTAAAGGTTGAGACAGAGTCTGCGTCTCTCACATGGATAGGCAGACTATTCCATAAAAATGGAGCTCTATAGGAAAAGGCCCTACCTCCAGCTGTTTGCTTAGAAATTCTAGGGACAGTAAGGAGGCCTGCGTCTTGTGACCGTAGCGTACGTGTAGGTATGTACGGCAGGACCAAATTGGAAAGATAGGTAGGAGCAAGCCCATGTAATGCTTTGTAGGTTAGCAGTAAAACCTTGAAATCAGCCCTTGCCTTAACAGGAAGCCAGTGTAGAGAGGCTAGTACTGGAGTAATATGATCAAATTTTGGGGTTCTAGTCAAGATTCTAGCAGCCGTGTTTAGCACTAACTGAAGTTTATTTAGTGCTTTATCCGGGTAGCCGGAAAGTAAAGCATTGCAGTAGTCTAACCTAGAAGNAAAAGGTCATTTACCACCTTCACAAGTGCAGTCTCAGTGCTATGGTGGGGTCTAAAACCAGACTGAAGCGTTTCGTATACATTGTTTGTCTTCAGGAAGGCAGTGAGTTGCTGCGCAACAGCTTTTTCTAAAATTTTTTAGAGGAATGGAAGATTCGATATAGGCCGATAGTTTTTTATATTTTCTGGGTCAAGGTTTGGCTTTTTTAAGAGAGGCTTTATTACTGCCACTTTTAGTGAGTTTGGTACACATCCGGTAGATAGAGAGCTGTTTATTATGTTCAACATAGGAGGGCCAAGCACAGGAAGCAGCTCTTTCAGTAGTTTAGTTGGAATAGGGTCCAGTATGCAGCTTGAAGGTTTAGAGGCCATGATTATTTTCATCAATGTGTCAAGAGATATGGTACTAAAAAACTTGAGTGTCTCTCTTGATTTTATGTCCTGGCAAAGTTGTGTGGACTCAGGACAACTGAGCTTTGGAGGAATACGCAGATTTAAAGAGGAGTCCGTAATTTGCTTTCTAATGATCATGATCTTTTCCTCAAAGAAGTTCATGAATGAATCACTGCTAAAGTGAAAGCCATCCTCTCTTGGGGAATGCTGCTTTTTAGTTAGCTTTGCGACAGTATCAAAAATAAATTTTGGATTATTCTTATTTTCCTCAATTAACTTGGAAAAATAGGATGATCGAGCAGCAGTGAGGGCTCTTCGATACTGCATGGTACTGTCTTTCCAAGCTAGTCGGAAGACTTCCAGTTTGGTGTGGCGCCATTTCCGTTCCAATTTTCTGGAAGCTTGCTTCAGAGCTCGGGTATTTTCTGTATACCAGGGAGCTAGTTTTTTATGGCAAATGTTTTTTGTTTTTAGGGGTGCAACTGCATCTAGGGTATTGCGCAAGGTTACATTGAGTTCCTCAGTTAGGTGGTTAACTGATTTTTGTACTCTGACGTCCTTGGGTAGGTGGAAGGATTCTGGAAGGGCATCTAGGAATCTTTGGGATGTCTGAGAATTTATAGCACGACTTTTGATGATCCTTGGTTGGGGTCTGAGCAGATTATCTGTTGCGATTTCAAACGTAATAAAATGGTGGTCCGATAGTCCAGGATTATGAGGAAAAACATTAAGATCCACAACATTTATTCCACGGGACAAAACTAGGTCCAGAGTATGACTGTGGCAGTGAGTAGGTCCGGAGACATGTTGGACAAAACCGACAGAGTCGATGATGGCTCCAAAAGCCTTTTGGAGTGGGTCTGTGGACTTTTCCATGTGAATATTAAAGTCACCAAAAATTAGAATATTGTCTGCCATGACTACAAGGTCCGATAAGAATTCAGGGAACTCAGTGAGGAACGTTGTATATGGCCCAGGAGGCCTGTAAACAGTAGCTATAAAAAGTGATTGAGTAGGCTGCATAGATTTCATGACTAGAAGCTCAAAAGACGAAAACGTCGTTTTTTTGTTTTTTGTAAATAGAAATTTGCTATTGTAAATGTTAGCAACACCTCCGCCTTTGCGGGATGCGCGGGGGATATGGTCACTAGTGTAACCAGGAGGTGAGGCCTCATTTAACACAATAAATTCATCAGGCTTAAGCCATGTTTCAGTCAGGCCAATCACATCAAGATTATGATCAGTGATTAGTTCATTGACTAGAACTGCCTTGGAAGTGAGGGATCTAACATTAAGTAGCCCCATTTTGAGATGTGAGGTATCACAATCTCTTTCAATAATGGCAGCAATGGAGGAGGTCTTTATTCTAGTGAGATTGCTAAGGCGAACACCGCCATGTTTAGTTTTGCCAAACCTAGGTCGAGGCACAGACACAGTCTCAATAAAGATAGCTGAGCTGACTACACTTACTGTGCTAGTGGCAGACTCCACTAAGCTGGCAGGCTGGCTAACAGCCTGCTGCCTGGCCTGCACCCTATCTCATTGTGAAGCTAGAGGAGTTAGAGCCCTGTCTATGTTCGTAGATAAGATGAGAGCACCCCTCCAGCTAGGATATCTTTGACAGTGGAATAGTTTGAGCCTGAATTTGTAAAATGTTTAAATGAAACATATTTATAGCTCAGGGGACTGTGGTCAAATATCAATACAAGATGTTCTCCACTGACATTTCCTCATTAGTGTTGCTAGAGGTCCTCTTTCTGGTTTGTATCTGAAATATTTTGATGGATTATTTCACTGTGTATGTATTTCACTGTGTATGTATTTCACTGTGTATGTATTTCACTGTGTATTTATTTCACTGTGTATATATTTCACTGTGTATGTATTTCACTGTGCATTTATTTCACTGTGTATTTATTTCACTGTGTATGTATTTCACTGTGTATTTATTTCACTGTGTATATATTTCACTGTGTATGTATATCACTGTGTATGTATATCACTGTGTATGTATTTCACTGTGCATTTATTTCACTGTGTATTTATTTCACTGTGTATATATATCACTGTGTATGTATATCACTGTGTATGTATTTCACTGTGCATTTATTTCACTGTGTATTTATTTCACTGTGTATGTATTTCACTGTGTATATATTTCACTGTGTATGTATTTCACTGTGCATTTATTTCACTGTGTATTTATTTCACTGTGTATATATTTCACTGTGTATATATTCCACTGTGTATTTATTTCACTGTGTATATATTTCACTGTGTATGTATTTCACTGTGTATTTATTTCACTGTGTGTCACGTCCAGCCCTGGGTTTCAGGCTGGCGTGTTTAGTTTGTTTTGTTTAGTAGGGTTTTTTGTGTTCTAGGTTTTCTATTTCTATGTTGGGTTGATGGTTCCCAATTAGAGGCAGCTGATTGTCGTTACCTCTAATTGGGAACCATATATATGTTTGTGGTTTTCACTGGGGGTTTTGTGGGTCATTGTTTGTTTAGTATGTATTGTTGGTGTGTGCACTTTGTTAGCCACACCGGTGTTACGATCTTCAGTTGTTTATTATTTTGCCAGTTACGTAATAAATAAAGTATGTATACTAGATACCTCGCTCCGCCTTGGTCCGTCACTCAAGGAGATCGTGACAGAATGACCCACCAAAACAGGACCAAGCAGCGAAAGAGCCAGGATTTCTGGACATGGGAGGAAATCCTGGCTGGAGAGGGACCCTGGAAGAAGTCTGAGGAGTATTGCCGTCCTAAGGAGGAGCTATAGGCAGCGAAGGCTGAGCAGCGGTTCTATGAGGAGCGATATGGAGTATGGACACCCGATCGGGAGAAGTATTCTGGAACACGCCTGGCGAGGAAACCCGAGAGGCAGCCCCCCCCAAAAAAATTGGGGGGCACACGGGGAGGTTGGCTGGTGCAGGTTGGAGACCTGAGCCAACTCCTCGCGCTTTCTGGAGGGAGCGTCGCACTGGTAAGACACCGTGTTATGCGGTGAAGCGCACGGTGTCTCCAGTGCGCGTTCACAGCCCGGTGCGCGACTTGCCAGCTCCTCGCATCTGTCGTGCTAGGGGGAGTTGGCAGCCAGGAAAGAGGGTGTTGACTCAGCGCTCCTGGTCTCCAGTGCGCCTTCGTGGACCTCAATATCCTTTGTCGGCTCTGCGTGCGGTGTCTCCGGTTCGTGCCCACAGCCCGGTGCGCGACATTCCAGCTCCCCTCATCTGTGAGCCTAGGGTGAGTGTGCAGTCTCGTAGGATGGTGCCGGCTCTGCGATCCAGGTCTTCTGTGCGCGCCGTGGGTCCAGCACGTCCTGTCCCTGTTCCACGCACCAGGATCCCTGTACACGTCGTGGGTCCAGCACGTCCTGTCCCTGTTTCACGCTCCAGGATCCCTGTGCGCATCGTGAGCCCAGCACGGCCCGTTCCCGCTCCCCACACCAGAGTTCCAGTGCACTCGTGAGCCCAGCACGGCCTGTTCCCGCACCAGAGTCCCAGTGCGCATCGTGAGCCCAGCACGGCCCGTTCCCGCTCCCCGCACCAGAGTCCCAGTGCGCATCGTGAGTCCAGCACGGCCCGTTCCAGCTCCCCGCACCAGAGTCCCAGTGCGCATCGTGAGTCCAGCACGGCCCGTTCCTGCTCCCCGCACCAGAGTCCCAGTGCGCATCGTGAGTCCAGCACGGCCCGTTCCTGCTCCCCGCACCAGAGTCCCAGTGCGCTTCGTGAGTCCAGCACGGCTTGTCCCTGTTTCACGCACCAGAGTCCCTGTGAGCATCGAGAGCTGGTTACGTACGGTTCCGGCTTCTAGCCCCGGGCCTCCATGGACAAAGAGACCCACCCGAGGACCCCCCCCCCATGGACTTTTTGGCGCGGTCAGAGTCCGCGCTTTTGCGGGGGGGTAATGTCACGTCCAGCCCTGGGTTTCAGGCTGGCGTGTTTAGTTTCTTTTGTTTAGTAGGGTTTTTTGTGTTCTAGGTTTTCTATTTCTATGTTGGGTTGATGGTTCCCAATTAGAGGCAGCTGATTGTCGTTACCTCTAATTGGGAACCATATATATGTTTGTGGTTTTCACTGGGGTTTTTGTGGGTCATTGTTTGTTTAGTATGTATAGTTGGTGTGTGCACTTTGTTAGCCACACCGGTGTTACGATCTTCACTTGTTTATTATTTTGCCAGTTACGTAATAAATAAAGTATGTATACTAGATACCTCGCTGCGCCTTGGTCCGTCACTCAAGGAGATTGTGACACTGTGTATGTATTTCACTGTGTATGTATTCCTTGTGTCCCTATTTCCATTTATTTTTCATCTTTATCTTTAACTCTGCGTTGTTGGAAAAGGACCCGCCGGTCAGCATTTCACTGTTATTCTACACCTGTTGTTTACCAAGCAAGTGGCATGTAAAATTTGATTGGATTTGAATAATGTCCTCTGTATATACTCTCTTCTTTCTCTTTCTGGGTCTGCAGTCCCAAATGGCACCCTATTCCCTTTATAGTGCACTACTACGAGAAAGGCCTAATGGGCTCTGGTCAAAAGTAGTGCACTATATAGGGTACCATTGGGCTCTGGTCAAAAGTAGTGCACTATATAGGAACAGGGTGCCATTGGTTCCTGGACAAAAGTAGTGCACTACGTAGGGAATAGGGTGCCATTTGGAACGCAGGCTGGGTAAAACGTTTAAAGCGCAGTCGACGCACCAATTCATTCCAAGAGGTGTTCGATGGGGTTGAGGTCAGGGCTCTTTGCAGGCCAGTCAAGTTCTTCCACACTGATCTCGACAAACCATTTCTGTATGGATCTCGCTTTGTGCATGGGGGCATTGTCATGCTGAAACAGAAAGGAGCCTTCCCCAAACTGTTGCCACAAAGTTGGAAGCACAGAATCGTCTAGAATGTCATTGTATGCTGTAGCGTTAAGACTTCCCTTCACTGGAAGTAAGGGGCCTATCCCGAACCCTGAAAAACAGCCCCAACAAACTTTACAGTTGGTACTATGCATTGGGGCAGGTAGCGTTCTCCTGGAATCCGCCATCCCAGATTCGTCCGTCCGACTGGCAGATGGTGAAGCGTGATTCATCACTCCAGAGAATATTATTCTCCCACTTTACAGTCTAAAGCATTATGCCTCTCCTCCAACCTAGAATAGCTGTTTGATGAGATGTAATTTCAGACAAACCACTCTGTATTTCATTTCTGACCCATTTCATGTTCCTCTGAGATAGGCTTTACCCTAGCCTGGTCCCAGATTGTGCTGTCTTGCCAAATGCTGAGGCTTCCTGGAGTGCTACTAAGCTAGCTGATGGGCTGGTGCTTGTGTGTCAATACCCATGTACACATAGAGCACTGATGGGACATAGAGCACTGATGGGTCATAGAGCACTGATGGGACATAGA
>QNTS01013375.1:16851-32722 GCA_003317085.1 Hucho hucho
AGACCGTTGTCCACCACACTAAGAGACCGTTGTCCACCACACTAAGAGACCGTTGTCCACCACACTAAGAGACCGTTGTCCACCACACTAAGAGACCGTTGTCCACCACACTAACAGACCGTTGTCCACCACACTAACAGACCGTTGTCCACCACACTAAGAGACCGTTGTCCACTACACTAAGAGACCGCTGTCCACTACACTAAGAGACCGCTGTCCACTACACAACCATGGTGCTTGCCTACCAGAAAGAGACTGTTGTTTGGTTAGTGATGTTTCTGTAGTGTTCATGTGATTGTCCTACCAGAAAGAGACTGTTGTTCGGTTAGTGATGTTTCTGTAGTGTTCATGTGATTGCAGAGTTTTGCTAAACAAAGGGACATTGAATTGATGATATAATGACATCATTCTGCCAAGGTAGTCAGTCTACTCTGTAGTTAACATTTAAATGAGAAGGTTTTTGAGAAAGCCTTTCCTTCTCTAACAGAAGAAGGAGGTTATCATTAGCATCATCGCTAACGGCTACACAAAATGTAGAAGCACGTGCACCACACACACACACAGGGGCGTTTCCATACCGTTTCAGAAAGTTGCAGGAAAATAGGAATCACTGATGTATTTTGTTCATGTCTTATGAAAAACCTTGTCAAATTAATACATTTTCTAGTAAGTTCAATACATTTACTTGATTTCTTACTAAATTCAATAACATTTAGAATATTGTGGAAGTCCGTTTTAATGTCTGGATTCCTTGATTCCGTCCGCAACGCTGATTTTATAGGGCCCTATATGTGTGTGTGACTTGGGTGGAGTTCCATGGTTCTTTTCCTGGCACAGACAACTTCTCTGTGATGACCTCATCAGAGGCAGACAGCTGAGGGCAGATCTGATTGCACTGTGGAAGTTCATTCTACACATCCTGTCTAGCTTTTCACTAGTCTTTATTCTCTCTCCTCTCGGTCCTTATCTCTCTATCATAGATATTCTCCCTTTCTCTCCTACAGACCCATTCTCTCAGTCTCTCTCTCTGCCTCTCTCTAACTTGCTCTCTTTCTTTGAGCTTTTCTCTCCAAACCTCTATTGTCTTGGTCAGGTCTGTCTGTGCTTTTGAGTCTGTTTAAATCCATAACCTACGCATTTCCATATTTTCTCACAGCCTCCCCCTCTTGAGTCTCTCTCTCTCTCTCTCTCTCTCTCACTTTCTCTCTCTCACGTTCCATTATCTCCAACTCTGTCAATGCTCCAAGTCTCCAGTCACTAACTGTTTTCTACACCTCTGTCCTCCCTCCTGTCCTCCCTCCCTCTCTCACTTTTCTCTCCCTCTCCCAGGGCATATTGTCAGACTGCTGGTCTTATCACAGAGACAAGTCCCAAATGGCGCCCTATTCCCTATATAGTGCACTCCTTTTGACCATCGTCCATGTCCCTTTTCTCTGTGTGTGTGTTCGTGTGTGTGCATGCATGAAGATCAGTGTCTATCTGTGTGTGTGTGTGTGTGTGTGTGTGTCACTGTCAACAACCCCTGAACATTGTCTGCCTCCAGGTCAAAGGTTGTCTGTAGTACAGCCAAACAAAGCAAGTCAGCTGGCCAGTCAGTGAAAACACTGAGTGATGAGAAACCCATTTACAGCACTGTCTAACACAGCAGCAGATTAACATGAAGATACAGCATGCTTACACAACACTAACATACTTACACAATATTTTATAGATGTTAAAGTTTCTGTGGAGGAGAAACTGTATGTAAACGTAAAACTATAAATGCCTAGGGCAGGGTTCCCCAACTGGCGGCCCATGGGCCAGCGGTTTTATTCGGCCCCCCAAGTAAAAGAAAAAAAGGTGTATATATATTATATATTATTTATTTTTTTCCCACATGTTCATTGTTGGACATAAAATACAGTAAATACACAAGGAAATCATCTCCAAGTGATTTTAATTGAAGAAATCTGTTCCCATGTAATCCCACGCATAAGAGAGACGTGATCGTATACAAATATAAGCAAGGTTTGACATTATTATGTGTTAGTCAAACATATCTGTTTGGGCTTCTTGAGGTCAATTTGCAGTCTACAAATTATTTGCAATTACGTTCCGGCTGGAGCAGGGGGAGGGAGGGGGAGCGGGAGAGAGGAGAGGGAGGAGGAGGAGGAGGAGGGGGAGAGAGGAGAGGGAGGAGGAGTAGAGGGAGAGAGGAGAGGGAGGAGGAGAGGAGAGAGAGGAGGGGGAGAGGGAGAGAGGAGAGGGAGGAGAGAGGGAGGAGAGACAGAGGAGAGGGGAGCAGAGGGTGTAAGGGGGTCAAAAGAGGGGGTGGAACTGACAGAGTAGATGGGAATATTTCATCAGTCTGACAGTTAACGGCTGACTGATAATCAGTTCACACAACGGTAAAACTAACAAAGAGAGAGAGACACAGAGAGAGAGAGAGAGAGAGAAAATAAAAACAACAGATGCTTCCCAGATAACTATGTGAATGGAACAAAGAATAGAGAAGAGAATAGGCCTAATGTGAGAAGATGGAAAGGGAGAAAATGGGAGAGGAGAAAGTGGAATGGAAGTAATTACACAGACTGACACACAGCACTGTAATTACACTGCCCTGTTGTGCTAAAGTTCTCCCCGTGTTGTCACGGCAACGGGACAGACCAGTATTCTGCAGTCAACTGTCACTAGGCCAAGACAATTAAACTTGGGGTGGGTCCCAGGGTGGATGAAGGCCCACAAACAATACAAGTATAGTCTTACTGAGGATAAAGACCTGCATAGATACAGTTCCTACTTCTCTCTGTGGAAGTTTCCCATCTTGGGTCAGTTTAACATTGTCCCCCACTAATGGTTAAGGTTAGGATTGGGGGAGGGAACGCTGATCCTGGATCTGTACTTTGGGGAAACTTCACCCCAGAGCATTGAATTTACTGTGGAAGTAGGAGTTAGATGAACTGATGTTGGCCCTGGACACAAGGGACTGGTTTCTCCGACAGATCAAGCTTACTCATGGACCAAAACGCATGTTATAACACAAAGCTAACGTTATAACACAAAGCTATCGTTATAACACAAAGCTAACGTTATAACACAAAGCTATCCCCAGTATGCAGCCAAACAAGGTGTATGTGTGTCTTCATTCTGTGCCATGTGCTCTTTTACATTCGAAAAAATATATATATAATGAGTGGTAGGGTCTTGAGACTAGGGCTTTGATTGCTTTGATATTTGTGTTGTGTTGAAGGCAGCTGTTAGGCTATATGTGGTAAAAGTTCAAGTTGGTGTAGGCTACATTTGGCCCAATTATAGTTGACCTATAAAAACAAACGATCAACTTTGAAACATCGGTCATACTAGCGCGTTTGCGACGTTTTTCTGCAAGCTCTGCAATTCCCTGACTGATTCTGCAACTTTGCAGAAAGAAACCTACCCCCAAGGCTGTCAACATGAATGACAGGTTCTTCCGGACAACGTCGCCCTATACGGTTCTCTTTCCGCTGGTTTTAGGTCACAACAAACGAGCCTACCTAGTTAGACCTCAAAGCATCGTAAACAACCCACAATTGTTGCCTAGTTGTTTCTGTTATTAATGGCGCTTTGCCTTTCCTTTTTGGTCGGTTTATTCTAAACCTGCCAGTCACTCAAACGTATCAGACTGAACAGTTAAAATATATTGGAAGCTACAGCGGACAAACTGTTTCGCTAGATTTTTGCCGTGTGCAAATAAACGGAAAGGAAAACGACAACGCAATATGAAAACATCTACAGTCAGCCATTCGTTCCGTTCACTCACCCTGTTCGTAATTTGCGAAATCCGTGCAAGCTTAAACCTGCGGTGCCGGTGCAGTAGACCAGTCTCTCTCTCTCTACGGTTACAAAATACATCAGCATGTTAAACAGCGGCAACGAACCATTGTCGCCTCTCGGGGGGACGATATCATTATCATCGCGCATTGAAACGTTGTAACGGGCAATAGGTAGACGTTTTACGGAGACACCGTTTAGCGGCTGTCTCAACTTGTGGTTTATATTTCAGTTCAAGATAAACCGCCGCTGTGTGTTTATCATTTTATGTTGAACCCGCAAAGTTCCCCCTAGAATAAAGTTTTCCACCGAATGGAACATTCCTATTCATTGCTCGAAATCCTTCTTCCAACATTTGTTTTCACAGGCTATATAATTCCAGACAGCGGTGCTTTTTATAGTTTATCCATAAAACACATTTCAACAAACGTATAGACTAGCCTTCTTATTCTACTTTAGGTTTAACGTCTCCAATACAGGTGCCCTAAACATTTGTGAATTCATCAATTTTGCCAACTCAAGTCGCCTACTCCATTGACAGCCTAATCTGTTCAAGGTGTGAGACATTGTCTGGGTGTGTTGTATTCACAATTTCTATTGCCCATATGTTCCCTGGTCTGTTCTAGCCTAAAGGTAGCCTATCAATGAAACATACAAACAGAAGAATTGTGATCTGAGAGGTGAAAGAAGGAAACTTTGAGGTTGAAATTACCTGTGTGCTGTTGATCAGGTGATTTTTCTGTATCCTATTTCTTGGATTGAAAGTTACAATAAGGAGCTCTCTCTGTCTGTCTCTGACGCACCTGGCCACACCTAATATACATATTAACTCACCTCGAGAACCTCTGGGTAATGTAGTTTTTGATGAATGACTGAAAGAAGAAGCATATTTCTCCCTCTCCATTCCCTTGGCTCTACCTCTCCATTCCTGTCTCTCTACCTCTCCATTCCCTTGGCTCTACCTCTCCATTCCTGTCTCTCTACCTCTCCATTCCCTTGGCTCTACCTCTCCATTCCTGTCTCTCTACCTCTCCATTCCCTTGGCTCTACCTCTCCATTCCTCTCTCTCTACCTCTCCATTCCCCTGTCTCTACCTCTCCATTCCTCTCTCTCTACCTCCATTCCCCTGTCTCTACCTCCATTCCTCTCTCTCTCTACCTCCATTCCCCTGTCTCTACCTCTCCATTCCCCTGTCTCTACCTCTCCATTCCCCTGTCTCTACCTCTCCATTCCCCTGTCTCTACCTCCATTCCCCTGTCTCTACCTCTCCATTCACCGGTTTTCTAGCCATCGCCGATCCACTTTTCATGTTCCATTGGTTTTTCCTTGTTTTACACACCTGGTTTCAATCCCCCAATGACTTGTTCATTGTTTAACCCTCTGTTCCCCCATGGTTGTTTGTGAGTGTTTGTTATTGTATTGCGGTCCGTTATTTGTGGGCTTGGCATTATTTTGTCGTGTATTGGGATTGATATAAAAAATGTAAGTAAATTTGCTATTATTACTCAGTTCTGCTGTCCTGCGCCGGACTCCTCTACACCAGCTACACACAGACCCATTACAAGTTAACCTCCAACAACGGCTCCTCGGGCGCTGTGAACATTGAGTAAGGCAGCCCCCTGCACCTCTCTGATTCAGAGGTGTTGGGTGAAATGTGGAAGACTCATTTCGGTTGAATGCATTCAGTTGTGCAACTGACAAAGTAGCTGCTTTCCTTTCCCAGTAAGCCTATACATGATAATACCATCTGTGGTTTGAGTAGGTGGTGAACACACGCTAGCTAGCTTTTCAGCAGAATCCTCTCCTAGATTCTCACCGACAGTTTCAGAATGACTATGGCCTATGATCAGTCTTCATTGCACTCAACCACACAGGCATATTTTAAATACTTCATTTGATTCCACAAACGATATTACATCATAAAGGATTCAAACATTTCAAAGGTCATTGACGCATGGACACTTAAGGAAACAAAAAGTATATCCTCCACACAGCTATGCTGCCCATAACGCCTGAAACAGAGCAGTACCTTCTCCCCCACACAGCTTTGCTGGTCATAACGCCTGAAACAGAGCAGTACCTTCTCCTCCACACAGCTATGCTGCCCATAACGGCTGAAACAGAGCAGTACCTAGCCAGTGTTTTTGCCCTACACATAGGCAGGCCTGCAATCTGAAGGCCACATACAGTAAGCCTATGTACGTGGCCGAGACTACCAAATATCACCAACTTGCATTCCAGGCTGTTCAAGCGTGATATGAGGGGCTGGTATTTAAGGAGCTTTTCAGAAAAGTCCTGCTCTGTGTGATCTCTCCTGGACAGATTCTCATGGAGGAAATGGCAAACTTTTGCGAGTGAATTTGACTTCTGGGTAACCAAGATTATGCTCCATGTAACAATCGAATGAGCAGCCCACTTCCAAAATTAGCACCTCCCTCTGGCCTCCCCACACAACAAGAATATCTGGCTTATTCAGCATATAAGAAAAAACACACACACACGCACGCACACAGACACACAAACACACACACACACTGACCAACTTACCTGCTCTGGACCCTCTCCATTCCGTTCCTCTTCGACCTAGTCCAGCCAGGCCTGTTAGCAGTGTGTATGTCTGCAGGTGTGAATTTGTGTGTGTATGTGTGTGTGTGTCTTCCTTCTCAATAACAGACTCAATAAAGCAACACCCATCTCTGTTTCCTGTCATGTGATTTTCTGAAACCTGTCGACAAATGCTGCAGTGTACAGCGTTTAGTGACTTTGTGTGTGTGTGTGCGTGTGCACATATGAGTGTGTGTGCGAGCATTTGTGTGTAAGATCAGGAAGCAGGCACAGTAGCGAGCTAGAAGACCTAGAAGAAAGATGGAGGACAAAGAATGCAACAGGGTTGACTTCATGAGGCTCGTATCAGGTAAACGTGTGTGTGTGTGGGAGGGGGGGGCGTCCATCTTATATGTGTTACAACCCCTCAGTTGATAGAACTAACTATCTAGCTTTTTAACTTCAGTTGTATGAAGATTTCATTAAAGATATAGTGTGACACAGTCAAGCCACTGATGTCTGGATTTTATGTCATTTAAACTTGAATTTACAATAAACGGACTACAGTGGAACGGTTTGTTTGTTATAAAAACCGCTGAAGATGCAGCTTTAAACTTTCAATTTTCAGAGATGTGTGAGTGCGTAAGTGTGTGTGTGTGTGAGAGAGAGAGAGAGAGAGAGAGAGAGAGAACCTTGTCTACTTCCTCTTGTTAGGCCAGTTGTTGTTTTGTTGGTTCATTTTCTATATCAGCTCTGAATTCCATCAAATAATATCACTTGCATCATTTTATTTATTTATTAATTACTTTTTTTCCTATCCCATCTCCCCTGGTTGGAGGACTTGGTGGAAACATACAAATTCAATACGTACAGTTATATAATATGTACTGAACAAAAATACAAACGCAACATGTTAAGTGTTGGTCCCATTTTTCATGATCTGAAACAAAAGATCCCAGAAATGTTACACAATGCACAAAAATCGTATTTCTCTAAAATGCTGTGCACAAATTTGTTTACGTCCTTGTAGTGAGCATTTCTCCTTTGCCAAGATAATCCATCCACCTGACAGGTCTGGCATATCAAGAAGCTGATTAAACAGCATGCTCATTACACAGGTGCACCTTGTGCGGGGGTCAATAAAAAGCCCCCTCTAAATGGGCAGTTTTGTCACACAACGCAATGCTACAGATGTCTCAAGTTTTGAGGGAGTGTGCAATTGGCATGCTGACTGCAAGAATGTCCAACAGAGCTTTTGCCAGAGAATTTAATGTTAATTTCTCTACCATAAGCCCCCTCCAACATAATTTTAGAGAATTTGGCAGTGCATCCCAACCTGCCTCACAACCGCAGACCACGTGTAACCACGCCATCCCAGGTCCACCACATCTGGCTTCTTCACCTGTGAGATCGTCTCCATCCCTCCATCTCTACCTCTTACTTCACCCTCACTCACTCACTTCATCCCTTCATAGACGCTCTCCTCCCTTCTCCCTCTATCCATCAACCTCCTCATCTCCCCCATGGACGAGAGCTGTAGCTCCATCCTTCCATAGATGAGTCCCTCTCCCCCCTGCTCATTCTGAGAACCTTTTTAGAAAATTTTTGGGTACTTTTACCACTTTTTCTCCCCATTTTCAATTGGTAGTTACAGTCTTGTCCCATCGCTGCAACTCCCGTACGGAGAGGCGAAGGTTGAGAGCCATGCGTCCTCCAAAACTTGACCCTGCCAAGCCACACTGCTCCCTTAACCCGGAAGCCAGCCGCACCAATGTGTCAGAAGAAACATCGTACAATTGGCAACCCCAGTCAGTGTGCAAGCTATAGCGCGATGGGACAAGGACATCCCGGCTGGCTAAACCCTCCCCTAACCCGGACGACGCTGGGCCAACTATGTGCCGCCTCATGGGTCTCCCGTTCGCGGCCTCTAGCACTGCGATGCAGTACCTTAGACCGCTGCATCACATGGGAGGCCCCTCCCTGCTCATTAGGTCTCACTCTAACCATCCCTCTATCCATTCCTCTCTCCATCCCTCTGTCATCCCGCTCTCCATCCCTCTCTCCATCCCTCTCTCTATCCCTCTCTCCATCCCCCAATAGAGGAGAGCTGTAGCTCCACTGTGACAGACGAGTTGTGTGTCAACAACCAGACTGAGATCTTCGACCAGCTCCCCAGCTCTCTGGCCCGACGACGGACCCACCACCACCACCAGGACAGGGGGACCACGGAGACATCGCACTTAGTAGAGAAGCACCTTGGCCAGGCAGGAGAAGCCAGAGACAGGGCCCCTACCCAGCCAATCAGGAGCCTGCCGGTCTGTATGCAGAGGAAGAGAGAGGCAAGGTGAGTGATAGAGAGGTTGTGTGGAGAGATCACATGAACACACACACACTCACACACAGGTGTCGCACACACATACAAATATTCACCAAACTGTTGCAAGAACAACATAAGGGTCATGGAGGCAGTGTTGCAAGTTGCTTTGCCATTGTCTGTTTCAGTGTTTCTGTTATCATAGAAGGTAGAGTGAGAGAGTTGGCTGTGTGTGGATATGGATGTGTGTGACGCAGCTGTATAATGATACAAGATAAACGATAAAAACAAAATACTTGCTGGTAAAGAGGTGTGTCATCTGTCGATCAGGGACCTGAGGCACCTGCAGACGCGTACTGTTGGCCGATGGGAGTCATGGAAGCGGAACCAGAGCATAAACAGGAAGAGGCTCTGGGAGCAGGTGGGCGAGGCCATGTCAAGGCTTTTGCCATGGAGCAGCACCCTCCACACCATTGAAGGTGAGAGAGACCAGAGAGACCAGAGAGACCAGAAAGACCAGAGAGACCAGAGAGACCAGAGAGAGAGAGACCAGAGAGACCAGAGAGACCAGAGAGACCAGAGAGAGACCAGAGAGAGACCAGAGAGAGACCAGAGAGAGATCAGAGAGACCAGAGAGAGATCAGAGAGACCAGAGAGAGAGAGAGACCAGAGAGAGACCAGAGAGAGACCAGAGAGAGACCAGAGAGACCAGAGAGAGAGAGAGACCAGAGAGAGAGAGAGACCAGAGAGACCAGAGAGAGTGTGTGTGTGTGTGCGTGCATGTGCGTGCGTGCGTGTGTGCGTGTGTGCGTGTGTGTGTGTGAAGAGCAAGAGAGAGAGAGAAAAACAGAGAGTCAGCATTCCAGTGAGAATGTCACTTTTAAAAGTTAATATTCTGTTAACTCATATCTAAATAATGTTGTTGACTCGTTCTATACTCGTATTTGTGACCAAAGAATAAATTGGAGAAAAAACCCACCTCAAACTTGTATATCAAACCATTTTAAAAATGCTTGCTATTTCCTGAGGCCGATGAGCTGGCCAATCAGCAATCAGTCTACTTGAGTGAATATTTTTTATTACCGATATACGCCAACACCGTTCTGCCACACAGAAAACCTGCTTTTTAACATACGGAATTACCATGTTTGGGAAGGAAAACTATTTACTCATGTTGTCAGTAGTTATAGGTCATATTTCATAGAAATGTGGTAACACTGGACAGTTACTTTAAGGCATGCAAATACTGAGGCACGTTCAGCATGGCACAACATTTTGGAGTGTTCAGATAGAAACATGTTACGTAGAACTAACATGCAACGTTCGACAGCGTTTGGCAACTGAACACTCCAAAACGTTGTGCCATGCTGAACGTGCCTCAGTATTTGCATGCCTTAAAGTAACTGTAATTAAAGTAAAAGTAATTTCTATAAAATATGACCTATAACTACTGACAACATGAGTAAGTAGTTTTCCTTCCCAAACATGGTAATTCCGTATGTTAAAAAGCAGGTTTTCTGTGTGGCAGAACGGTGTTGGCGTATATCAGTAATACAGTATATACCTGCTGCACCACCACCACCTGTCTCTCTCTCCCCTCCAGGTAGATTTGGTGTAGGCGTGAAGGCTTATTTTGTCTTCCTGAGATATTTGCTTTACCTGAACCTGCTCCTGTGTCTGGTCATAGGAGGGACTATACTCACACCCAGAGTAGTCTACGACAGCGATGGTGACAGAGGTGTGTGGGTAATACGTTCTTAGAATGTGCCGGATGTATGCGTTGTTGTGGCAAAATGTCATATATTTAGTTGACAGTTGCTCTGTGATGTGGTTGCAGGACTCCTGAGGTTTGAGGAAAATGACTCAGTTTTGGACCTCTTCGTTGGTTCGGTGAGTGTGTGTCTGTGTGTGTGTCTGTGTGTTTACGTGTGTGTGTGTATTTGTGTACAGCAATGGAGGCTGCTGAGGGGAGGACGGCTCATGGTAATGGCTGGAACGGAGTAAATGGAATGGCATGAAACCATGTGTTTGATATATTTGATACCATTCCACCTTCCGCTCCAGTCATTACCACCAGCCCGTCCTCCCCAATTAAGGTGCCACCAACCTCCTCTGGAGTACAGTGTGTGTGATTTAACCCTCCTTCTCCCTCTTCCTCCTCTCTCTCTTCACTCCCTCCTCCAGGGCTTTCTAGAACGTTCTCCAGTATTCTATGGGTTCTATGCACGTAGTTCTCTGGACCTGCTGTGTCTGAACACGCCTCTCCTCTTCCTCCTCGGAACCCTCACCGTCCTCATCCTCAGCTTGGTCATGGTGGTCCGCAGGTCAGACACACACACACACACACACACACACACAGCATTTCGCTACACTCGCAATAACATTTGCTAACCATGTGTATGCTACCAATAACATTTGCTAACCATGTGTATGCTACCAATGACATTTGCTAACCATGTGTATGCTACCAATAACTTTTGCTAACCATGTGTATGCTACCGATAACATTTGCTAACCATGTGTATGATACCAATAACATTTGCTAACCATGTGTATGCTACCAATGACATTTGCTAACCATGTGTATGATACCAATAACATTTGCTAACCATGTGTATGCTACCAATGTTGTTTTACTATCCTTGTGGGAAACAAACAATTGATTCCCCTTCAAAATCCTATTTTCCCTAACCGTAACCATAAACCCCTAACCCTAAGCATAACCCCTAACCCTAATTGTAACCCTAAGCCTAAAATAGCTTTTTTTCCTTGTGGGGACCGGCAAAATGTACCGACCTGTCAGAATTTTCTTTGTTTTACTATCCTTGTGAGGACACACACACACACGCTGTCCCTCTAGCCCCGCCGGCAGGGGTGGTCAACTCCAGTCCCCGGGGGCCTGCTTGGTGTCACAGTTTTGACCCAGCTCATGATCATCAGCTGTGTTTGCTAGGGATGGAGAAAAAGGGTGACACCAATCAGGCCCCCGAGGACTGGAGTTGCCCACCCCTGCGGAGTAGCCCATGCCTCCACCAATCAAATGCTTTTACATTTGTAAGGAATAGTGAACGAGTGCACACTTCAGGAGGAAGGAGAGGTAATGGAGAGATTATTGGGACGCACCCAAGGATACGTTGTTAAAGATGTGTCCACAGGGAGGGACACAATAGTGTTTTTTTAGCGACAGCTACTGGCCAAAGTTGTAATATCTGCTTTAAAAACAATAACAATGTATCACCTCTTTTAAACAGGACGGTTGTAGGCTACAAGCACATGTGGTTGCTAGGCAACCGCTACCACATACACATGAGCTACAAGGTGTTCTGTGGGTGGGACTTCTGTATCCAGGACCCCGAGGTCGCCGCCCTCAAACTCAGCTTCATCAGGAACGAACTGAAGGTTAGTGGTGGTAGTCTGTCTCTTTCAACTAACTTTATCTTCATATGTCTCTCTCTCTCTATCTCTCTCTCTCTCTCTCTGTTGTGCAATGGTCAGGGCTGGCAACTCTTTAACTTACAATACCTACAAAGGTCCTTCCTCTTCATTCTCTCTCCTTCTTTACCTTTTATATTTGACACTCCTTTCTGTTCTATTCCTTTCTCTTTGTGTCCCCTCTCCCTCTCTCCTCCCTCTACCTGTCCCTCTCCCTCTCCGCCTCTCTCTACCTGTCCTTCTCCCTCTCCCCTCCCTCCCCAGTTATACTTAGAAGAGGAGAGGTTCCAGCAGCGCGAGGCCAGGAGGACGTTGGGTCAGTGGGCACGCCTCTACTTCCTGCGAGGGCTGCTCCACTTCCTGGTCCTGGTTCTACTGGGCGGAGCCTTCTGTCTCATCTACTATGCCACCATGGCCTCACAGGCTGAGAGGGTGTGTGTGTGTGTGTGTGTGCGCGCATGTATTAGTTAGTTATAGATTTACAGTTTTTCTCGATTGCTTAAACACATTTGCCCACTCTGACATCACATTTTCAAAATAGTTAACACACAGGATAAAACTGAAGCTCAATGGCCAAAAGGACTCATTTTGTTAGCAAAATGCTCTAACACTCACAAAACATTAAAAACATGCAACATAAGCAAATATTTCCATCAAACACCACAACTTGTGGTCAAATTAATTTATTCTTTCAATCAATCATTACACAATGGACAACAAAATACAGCCATCAATATGAAATATGATACTTTACAAACTCAAATGGATACCGGAAAAAAAAAGCTACCAAAGGAAACTTATGGGTGGAAATACCTTTCAAAAAAAAAAATATATATATTTTATCTTTCACATTTAGTCCATTCGTTCTTGACGATTATGCCACAGGTTCTCATCAACATCGCATTGAATGTTTTCCCTTGCAATGCACCGAGGGAAATATCTCCTTGCATGGCGTATCCATCCCTGGCAGTCCTCTGCACCTATTGCCAGGCAACCAGCATTCATTGCCTCCAGGAGGGGCATCTGCTCATATGGCCGGTGATCATACACCTTCCACCTCCAAGCAGAGAAGAACTCCTCGATTGGGTTCAGAAAAGGCGAGTATGCAGGGAGGAATTGCATCATAATACGAGGCTGTGCTGCAAACCATTCATTCACAAGGCGAGAGTGGTGGAAAGCCACATTGTCCCAAATTATGACATACAGAGTCATGCCAGGCCTCNTATTTCTTTCAATGCATCAAGAAATGTGATGAGGCGTTCTGTATTGTATGGGCCAATAGTTGGTATGTGGCAAAGGACCCCATCATTGGAGATGGCAGCACACATGGTGATATTGGCACCCCTCTGACCTGGCACTGTGACAGTGGCCCTCTGCCCAATGATGTTCCTCCCGCGTCTCCTCACTTTACAGAGGTTGAAGCCGGCTTCATCCACAAAAATGAATTTGTGATGTGCCCCTTCAGCTTCAAGCTCCATTATTCTCTAAGAAAAAGAGCAAATTCATAAAGCAAATTATTCCAGTCGCATGTAACTATGGTAAACAAGGTATTACAATAAAAAATCTGTACCTGCACATACTGGAATCGTGCCTCCTTTACGATGTCAGAGTTTCTTTGAAATGGAACTCTGTACAGCTGCTTCATTCTGACATGGTTTCGTTTAAGGACTCGATCTATAGTTGCCAAACTCACACTGTTTATATTTCTAAATGCTCCCTGATCTGCAATTACTGCTGCCTGGATGTCACGCAGTCTGATTGCATTGTTTGCCACTACCATATCTACAATGGCAGACTCCTGTTCAATACTAAATATCTTTCCTCTGCCACCAGTGTGTGGTAATGTGTGGATTCTATAAAGTAAAAGCAAAAAGCATGTCAAAATTGACATTACTGTATGACAGTCACATAAATGGGATTGATAAAACATCTGCATTACTGTAGACACAGTTTGTTCTGCTAACAGGGCAATACAGTAAAGCTGAAATACACAGTGGTATACATTACAGTAACACTGTGAATTACCTGTTCTCATTCCGAAAAAGCCTGACAATAGATGCCACAGTGCTCCGACTCAGAATGGGCTGGACCCTTTGTCCAGCCTCTCTGAAGGACAAGCCATGATTGATGACATGGTCAATAATTGTTGCCCGAATTTCATTTGAAACTTGAGCTCGATTTCGTCCTCTTGCTGCTGCAGCTCCTCCACCACGCATACAAACTCCTCTTCCTCGGGCCCCTCTGCCATGGCCTCTTGGTCTCCTTCCGAGCCTATGGCCTCTTTGATCCATGCTTGCAAATAGCAACACAGAGGTGGCATCTTTTATAGATGGATGAGGACTGATTGCTGATTGAAGAGTTGTGCAAATGAGTTTCACACAGGTGCATAGAGATTTATAATTATGCAGGTACTTTCTATCAGCTGTGAATAGATGTTTTCCTTTTGTTCAACACAGTGAATCCAATAGAGTTCGGGGTCTTTCAATGAGATCAGATGTAACTGTTTTGACAAAGGGTGTGAAAAATGTGTGAAACAAATGAAAAAGTGTTAAAACGTTTGCAAGAGAAGACTTCTGCTGTGCTAAAAATGTGATGATGAAGATCAAGCGGATCTCAGTTTCATTAAGTGTGTCTTAGCAAATGAGAAAAACTGTAATTAGTTAGTAAATTTATCAGGTTCATTATTTTGGCATAATTTTTACCCCCACTCCCTCCCTCCCTCCCCTCCTGCTCAACCTCCCTCCCCCTCCCCGTCTCTCTCCCCCTCTCTCAGAGTGGAGACTATTTGATCCTCAGGGTGCTTCTCCATTACCTTCCTCCCATCGTCATCACCCTGGTCAACTTCATCCTGCCTCATGTCTTCCGCCATATCTCTTTCTTAGAGGATTACTCCATCACCACCCAGGTCAATGCTACCCTCGTCAGGTAGGAGCATAAATGTCCAATCTTTCTTGGTACACCATATCATCCTCATCATCAACATCATAATCATCAATACATTAGTACTGATAATCACTAAAGTTCTCTCTTGATCTTCTTAATTATTCAACTTTCTCCTTCTCCATCTCCTTCTCCTCCTCCTCCTGCCCCTCTTCCTCTTCTTCTCCTCCTCCTCCTCTTCCTGCCCCCAGGAGTATCTTCCTGAAGTTGGCCAGTCTGGGGATGTATCTCTTCTTCCTCTTCAGAAACAGCCAACAGGAAGTGAGTCAATACGACTAACCATTATTGACAACTACAGATCATATTGACAGACCTTTGGCACTAAATGGACTTCATCTACAGTAAATGGACTTCATACTCTGTGTGTCCTCAGTGTTGGGAGAATCAGTTTGGTAAAGAGATGTACAAGCTCTCTGTGTTCGATTTCCTCGCCTGTTTCTGCAACACCTTCTTCATCGCCTATCCTAGAAAGTAAGTTCATATTCTGCTTTCTGAAGGAATATTTCTGACGAAAACTTATTTTCAAGGGATCTAAACTTCTTGACAAGGTTGCCAGGTGCTAAGTTGCTACAAGACTTTCATTATGTAACGTGTGTTTTGGATGTTTTCTAACAGTATCCTTCGTCTTGTCGTCCCTCCATCCCTCCTCGCAGGTGGTTGCTGGACAGATACCCATCGTCTTGGCTGGCGCGGTTGTCGGGGAAACAGCATTTCCTGATCCCGTTCAATGTTTTAGACCTGGTGTACAGTCAGACGGTCACCTGGGTAGGACTGTTCTACTGTCCCATGCTGCCCTTTATAGAGACTGTCAAACTGATGGCCATTTTCTACATCAAGAAGGTGAGTGTTGGT
>QNTS01013404.1:10262-26539 GCA_003317085.1 Hucho hucho
TGAAGTGATCCAATATAGTGAAACATAACCCACAGTGATGCCGAAACATTGGTATTTTACCCAATACATTACTGGGAGTTTATATATAGAGTGTGCGACTCTATTTGTTTTTATAGCAACAATTGAATTGGCCACATGTGGACTCAAGTTGTAGTGAAATCTCAGGGATGATCATAGGAAATTGGATGCACCTGAGGTCAATTTTGAGTATCATAGCAAAGCGATGTGAATTCTTATGTAAACAAGCCATTTCTGTATTTCATTTTCAATAAATGTACAAACATTTCTAAAAACATGTTTTCACTTTGTCATTATGGGGTATTGAGTGTAGATGGGCGAGTACAAACATATATTTAATCAATGTTGAATTCAGGCTGTAAGGCAACTACATGTGGAATAAGTCAAGAATAGTATACTTTCTGAGGGCACTGTACCCATTGATTCTTGAAGAATATAACTTTTTTTTGCCATATACCATCAGAATCCAATATTTAAGCTTATTCCATTCTAATGTTTGTAAACAATGTAAATGTCAACACACACTTTATAGACTCAAAACATGGTTTAAACTATAATTGTGACATCATGGATGGTCAGTCCTTGCATCCATAGCTCTGTCTATGAATTTGAGAGTGGTAACATTTCTCCAGGCCCATCCCTCAGCTTTTTACCAAAACTGAGGCGGGGTAAGCGCTTTGTTTTTGTTTCAATTAAGAATTCTAGCATGGTTTTATGTTCAGGCTGTTATCATTTTTTTGGTAGCTTATATCTGCTTACAAATCCAACTTAGACACTGTGGCCTCAATTAGCACATTTAGCTTGATGCTGTGACTGAAGGTGTTGATTTCTGAACGTGGTTTTAGATGCTTGACAAAGTTTGTACAGTATGAACCATATTTAAAATGCTGCTATACTCTCCCAGAAATGCCAGTTACAATACATTCCTCATCCATTTGGGTTTCTCTCAAGGCATTATTAAAGGGTTAGTGCAGTACTTGATTTTCCTGTTTAGGGGTAGACTCTCTGTAGCCTAGCAGTTAGAACACCACTAGCCAAATACAACTGTCTCTTGCTAGGTGCGCAATTGAATTAAAGGGCAACTACAGTCTGTGAGTTCTCTCTGAGGTGCACTGTCTGTCAGCAAGTGGTGCTGGCAGGCTTAAATAATATATTAATGTCAAGTCAATTGCACTAAGTTGTTCTTTTTGTTTTTACTGTCACAGTTTACCATGAGGTGTAAAAAATTACCAAACTACGTTTGTAAGTAGTACTGAAGTAGTTTTCTGACCGGATATTATTATGAATGTTTTCTACAATACAAACCTTACACATACAAACAACAGCATACAAACAGACATCACACCAGCCCAGACCCACCTGCTCACGCCCTCATCTCCAGCGCCCGCATCAGCGTTGGGCAGAGATGGGTACTAGGCTAACACAAGAGATCTGGTTCAAATACCCGAGCCGGCAAGGTGAAACATTTGTCTGTACCCTTGAGCAAGGCACTTAATGTTAATTTGCCCAGATGTGCTGTACTACTATGGCTGACCCTGTAAAACAACACATTTCACTGCACCTATCTGCTGTATGTGACAAAACATATTTATTTCATATAGCGCTTTTCCTTACAAGTAGAATCTCAAAGTTGCTTCAAAACAAAATACACCAGGGAGCCTAGCGAGGTGGGTAATAGGCTAATACAAGGGACCACATAGCACGTTGGGGGCGATGAAACAACGGATGCCCATTCATTTTCAATGAAGGAAGCGAAGTGGGTGGGACGACAGTTGGGTGATGTGAGCATGAGCGAGGGACATGAACAGGGCGGGACCAAAATTGGAATAAGCTGAGTTTTATTAAAATACTCTGCGACGTTGCAGAGTGATTGACCAATCAAAACTCACTATAGTTTCCAGACCCTACTGGATTGGCTGTTGATACCTAGCACTACGTAGCATGCTAGCACCAACATGAGGCCGAAGCAAGAGAGGCTATCCGAATTTACGTGTTAAAAGGATCTCGGCCATAAAGCAACTTAAGTACATTTTTTGAGGAACTAGTAATTTTCTAGTTGCTCTCTGTGGGCTTTACTCATACTCAAGTAATTTCTGAAGGAAGTAACTTACATTTTACCAAATCACTTCAGTTACATAGATTTATATTATTATATATTATGTTGCAGGGCTGACATACATGGCTGCCCCAGGGACGTTTAGGAAACCTTCCGGGCCAGTCAATCATTCATGTCAAAATATTGTAATAATGCTATTTTCAATCTAGGGTATATAATTGATGAAAAAAACATAATTTCCCGAAGCTGTTAGTTTGTTATGTAGGTTATCACACACACAGCACAGCCTGAGCTATCATCTAGAAGGACAGCAAGAGCACATAGCTCTCAACTGGTTGTCTGTTGAGCAGCTCAAAAAAGAACGACAGTGGTCGGGTAGGTAGGAAAGACGTTTCAATTTAAGATATCTAACAGTAAATGCTAAGTCAACAATGGGTGTGCAAATCAGGTATTTCAAAAGTTTTGTCTGAAGTCTTGGTGAAATCTTTGCGATGCGCAATTTAGTCATGCACTGTTTTAATGAATATTTTGTAATGCTTTCCCAAAAAACCTTCCCAATTAGGCTACAGTAAATGTTGACTGCATAGTAGACCTACCTGGCAGAATGATATCATGATGATTTGTATAAATTAGGTCGGCATTTGTTTTGCAAACTCTGCCATCATATGTAGGCAACGTCGCTGTACATTGTAGCCTAGGCTACAGAAACACCACTAGCCAAACACAACTGTCTCTTGCTAGGTGCGCAATTGAATTAAAGGGCAACTACAGTCTGTGAGTTCTCTCTGAGGTGCACTGTCTGTCAGCAAGTGGTGCTGGCAGGCTTAAATAATATATTAATGTCAAGTCAATTGCACTAAGTTGTTCTTTTTGTTTTTACTGTCACAGTTTACCATGAGGTGTAAAAAATTACCAAACTACGTTTGTAAGTAGTACTGAAGTAGTTTTCTGACCGGATATTATTATGAATGTTTTCTACAATACAAACCTTACACATACAAACAACAGCATACAAACAGACATCACACCAGCCCAGACCCACCTGCTCACGCCCTCATCTCCAGCGCCCGCATCAGCGTTGGGCAGAGATGGGTACTAGGCTAACACAAGAGATCCACATAGCACGTTTGGGGCGATAAAACAACGGAAGCCCATTCATTTTCAATGAAGGAAGTGAAGTGGGCGATGCGAGCATTGGCGAGGGACGTAACAGGGCTGGACCCAAGTTGGAATAAACTGAACTTTATTATAATACTCTGCGACATCGCATCTTGATTGACCAATCGAAGCTCACTATAGTTTCCAGCCCCTGCTGGATTGGCTGTTGATACCTAGCACTACCTATCTTGCTTGATAGCTTGCTAGCACAACATGAGGGTGAAGATGGGGTGGCTATCCGATATGGTGGCTTTCCTGCAGTCAAATGACCAAATCACCCTCTAGTGGCCTCATGGGTGGAATGTTTTTTATATTTTTCATAATTTATAATTAATCAACATTATAAATAAAAAACAGGCCAAAATCTGGTGTTTCTATGTCAAAGGGTTTAGTTACATTTCAGTCTTCAGTGATTTATATAAAGTGTAATATTAGGATGCAAACTCAAAATTGAACTCTACATTGGACATGGTGAAGGTGTCTTCTTTTTCTTAAGCCTGTAACCATGTGTATGAGGTCTATACTTTTGCTTCAAAGTATATTTGTTTAAGACTAACAAGAAACACTGTGTGACCCTGATTTAGTCCACTGCAATAAAAGGTTGTCCTTTTTTTTGAGGATCTAGTACATTTCTAGTTACTCTTAAGTGGGCTGTACTTGTACTCTTAGTCAAGTATTTTCAAAAGGAAGGAACTTAATTTTTACTGGGTCCATTTTACCAAATCACTTCAGTGACATAAATGTATATTATTATATATTATGTCACAGGGCTTGACATACAGGGCTGCCCACTGGCCCAGGGAGATTTAGGAATCCCTCCGGGCTAGTCAATCATCCACATCAGTGACCCACTTGGACCATAATGCTGTTTTAAATCTAGGCTTCATAATTGATTAAAAAACAGATGACTTCCCGAAGCTGTTAGTTCATTATGTAGATTATTTAGGCTATCACACACGCAGCACAGCCTGAGGGGAATAGGCTATCATCTGGCAGGCAGCAAGAGAGCGCAACTCTTAACTGGTTGTCAGTTGAGCAGCTCACAAAAGAACGACAGTGGCCGGGAAGGTAGGAAAGACTTTTCAATTTATGATATCTAACAGTAAATGCTAAGTCAACAATGGGTATGCAAACCAGATATTTAAATAGGTTGGTCTGAAGTCTTGGTTAAATCTTTGCGATGCATAATTCAGTCGTCATGCTCTGTTTGAATGACATTTTCCCACCAAATTATGATTTGATGATGATTCAAGATGGCATCGCTGTGAGAGGGAGTGTTTTCTCGCTTGTCCATGCAACTTTGAGGGTTAGGTGGTTAAGAGTCTAAAATTGGCTATCAATGTAGCAAGAAACTAACTATAACTTGTTTTAACTACATAGGACAAGTTTGGAGTTCGTTGAATGGGAAGAAGTTGAATGGGAAGAACACGATAGAAGACGGAATATCCAAGCCTCACTGTCACGTCTACTCCCGCTCCTCCCCTCTGGCGTTCGACGTCGCAGGTATACTAACCACCGGTACTGTGATCCATCATTAGCACACCTGGCATCAATCATTACACGCACCTGCACATCAGTCACACCAGGACTCCATTACCTCCCTTATTACCTCCCCTATATCTGACACTCCCTTAGGTTCTTTCCCTAGTCAGTATTGTTTTTGTGTTTCATGTCTATGCGCTACTCATGTTTGTTCCGTTTATTATTAAACTCAACACCTGCACTTGCTTTCCGACTCCCAGTGTATACGTTACAGAATACTGACTCCAACAATGGAAGCAGCAGGAAAACAGAATATCTCCCAGACGGTCGACGAGCAGGGATACCTTCTACATCAACACCATGACCAGCTGGCACAACTAAAGATGGCTATGGAGGAGGCTCTTCGCAGTGTGCAACGTCTCGAACATGCCCGGGAGGCATTGTCGTCAACTAGCGGAGGATACTCTACAACAGTCGACCCAGCACAAAAGTCCATTCAGCAACCCGCTAAGGTCAGCAATGCCCGCTTGTCCCTCCCGGATAAATATGACTGTACCCCATCTAAATGCTGTGGCTTCCTACATCAGTGCTCCCTCTACTTTACACACCAGACGGAAGCCCCCACCACCGAGAGGTCCAAGGTTGCCACGTTTTTTTTCCCTCTGCTGACTGAGCGGGTGTCTGAATGGGCCACGGCCGTCTGGGAGAGAGGAGAGGAGAAACTAGATTCATATGAGGGGTTCACGGCTCTGTTCAAGTGCATCTTTGATCATATTCCGGAGGGCAGAAAGGGGGTGAGTACTTACTTCAATTACGGCAGGGGGACCAGACGGCTGCCGAGTACGCGCTCACTTTCCGGACAGTAGCAGCATCCAGTGGTTCGAATGAGCCGGCGCTTCGCACGCTATTCAGAAGAGGTCTGCGCGAGGAGGTCCAGACGGAACTGGCCTGTCGAGACCTCTCCTTGGACGCACTCACTGCGATGGCCATCCGTCTGGATAACCTACTTCGGGAGCGTCGGTACTCTCATCGCTTCTCTCCCTCCCTCAGTGAACACTCCAAATCAGAGCCTGAACCCATGGAGTTAGGGGTCACACGTCTGCCCGCGGCAGAGCGACGCCGACAGAGACAGCTGGGGCTCTGTCTGTCCGACACTTCCCAATCCGGAATCTACGGGACGGTCACATCTTCCACCTCCTGGGGCAGAAGTGAGTGTTCCATCTTCATCACTTTCTGCTAAGCTCTTTTTGGTGTCTATCACACTAGTTGACTGTCCCTCATGTACTGTGTCTTCAGCGTTAGTGGATTCCGGTGCCGCGGGGAACTTTATTGACCAGACTCTTGCCTCCTATCTTAACATCATCTAATACCCGCTCTCCTCTCCTTTCCCGGTTCAAACCCTCAATAGTCGTCCATTAGGATCCGGAACCCAACCACTCATCCTCACAGTGGAGTCCAATCATCAGGAGAACATCCCCTTCTTCATCACCAGTGCACCAGTACACAATATCATTCTCTGCCTCCCTTGGCTTCAACGCCATAACCCCACCATCTCATGGTCAAGGATGAGAATCACAGACTGGTCACCTGAATGCCAGAGGACCTGCTATGGTTGCCCTTTAGCCCAACATCCCGGAGGTATACCAGGACCTGCGGGAAGTATTCTCCTAGACCCGCACCACCTGTCTTCTTCCTCATTGCCCCTGGGACTGTGCCATCAACCTGCTGGCAGGGTCTGCGCCTCCGTGCAGACGCATCTACCCTCTGTCTGTGGCTGAGACCCAGGCCATGGAGGATTACATCCAAGAGGCGCTCCAACAAGGTTTCATCCACACGTCCACTTCTCCTGCGTCAGCTGGCTTCTTCTTCGTGGCCAAGAAGGATGGAGGGTTACGTCCATGTATAGATTACAGAGGACTCCCTGAAATCACAACAAAGTACCATTACCCTCTCCCGTTGGTGCCAGCAGCCACAGAACAGCTCCACTGGGCCCGGTTCTTTATCAAACTGGACCTGCGGAATGCATGCAATCTCATCCGCATCCGGGAGGAGGATGAATGGAAGACTGCGTTTAGCATGATCTCTGTTATATACGAGTACTTGGTGATGTCATTTGGTTTAGCCAATGCTCCGTCAGTGTTCTAGGCATTCGTTAACGAGGTGTTCAGGGACATGCTCGAACACCAGGTGGTTGTGTATATCAATGACGTTGTGGTCTACTTGGCTACCCTGGAGGATAACATTACTCACGTTCGAGCAGTCCTGGAAAGTCTCCTGGCTAACCACCTGTTCGTCAAGGCTGAGGAGTGCCAATTTTATCAGAAGGCTGTCTCCTTCTTAGGCTACCAAATCAGTCCGCAGGGAGTGAGGATGGAAGACAATAAGGGAGATGCGGTCAGGTCATGGCCAGTGCCAACCACCATAAAGGGGTTACAACGGTTTTTGGGGTTTTCCAACTTCTACCGCTGTTTCATCAGGAACTTCAGCTTAGTCGCCACCCCTCTCACCTCTCTCCTCAAGGGTGGTCCCCGTAGGTTGGTGTGGAGCCCAGCAGCCGACGGGTCCTTCAGTCTACTCAAGGGACATTTCACCTCTGCCCCATTGCTCAAACACTCAGATCCCACGATCTCCTTTGTGGTGGAGGTGGATGCTTCAGAAATGGGCTTGGGGGCAGTTCTGTCTCAATGACAGGGTAATCCACAGAAATTGTATTCGTGTGCATATTACTCTAAGAAACTGTCCCCTGCAGAGAGGAATTATGACGTCGGTGATTGAGAGCTCCTGGTGGTGAAGTTGGCATTAGAGGAGTGGAGACACTGGCTGGAGGGCGCCAAGGACCCATTCGTCATCCTCACCGACCATTGGAACCTGGAGTACATACGGACAGCACGGAGGCTGAATCCTCGCCAAGCAAGGTGGGCCCTTTTCTTCACAAGGTTCGACTTCACGCTGACCTATCGACGAGGTTCAAAAACCACCAAGGCCCGATATCCCGTCTCTACGATTCGGGAGAGGGTCCTGTGCAGAACGCTCCTATAATCCCATCCTCCCGAGTCATAGCTCATGTGGTCTGGGACGTAGATGTGAACATTTGCCAGGCTCTGGAGAGGGAGCCCGCACCCACTAACTGTCCTCCCAAGCACATTTAAGTTCCCACGGGGTTAAGGGATAAGCTGCTGACCTGGGAACACACAGCTGTTGTCGCTGGGCATCCAGGTATTTCTCGCACTACCCAATCCATCACTGAGAAGTACTGGTGGCCCACCTTGGCGCAGGACGTCACTCGTTATGTCAACTCCTGTTGCGTATGTGCCCAAACCAAATCCCACCGGAACGCTCCAGCAGGGAAACTCCTTCCCCTTCCTGTGCCTCAGCGTCCCTGGTCCAATCTATCCATTGACTTTGTTACTGATCTCCCCTCCTCTGATGGTTTCACCACCATTTTGGTGGTTGTGGATAGATTTTCAAAATCCTGTCGCTTAATCCATCTTTCTGGTCTCCCTACTGCTCTCCAAGTCGTTGTGGCACTATTCCAGCAGGTCTTCCGACATTATGGCCTTCCGGAGGACGTCGTCTCCGACAGTGGCCCCCAATTCACATCACGGGTATGGAGAGCCTTTATGGAGAAGCTCGGGGTCACAGTCAGCCTCCCTTCCGGGTATAGGCCTCAGTCCAACGGGCAGGTGGAGAGAATGAATCAGGTGCTGGGGAGTTTCCTGAGGAGTCACTGTCAGGACCGGCAGGGAGAGTGGGCTTGAATCCTTCCATGGGCGGGGTATGCCCAGAACCCGCTACGTCACTCCTCCACTGGGTTGATCCCCTTCCAGTGTGTTCTGGGTTTTCAGCCGGCCCTGGCTCCATGGACCTCAGGCCAGAACGAAGCTACTGTGGATGAGTGGTTCAGGCGCCTAGAAGAAGTGTGGATCGATGCTTACTTGCCCTGCAAGAAGCTGAGCCCCCGTTCAACGAGGTGACGTGTAGGTTACAGCTTCTCAGTGACTACCGTATCTCACCATCTTTTCATGTCTCCCTTTTCAGGCCGGTGGTTCCTGGTCCCCCATCGACTTGGGAAACAAAGATCTGATGGACCCCCTCGCAATGTTATCCTGCGCTTCACTATGCACCACTACAGGGACATCATCTGGAAAATGGCCAAGGGGACTACGTTTCTGGATGAGAACAAGCTCTGCATCAAAGAGGCTCTGATACCACATGATTGGATTGCCAGGGAGAAACTTTGGCCGCTTATATAGAAGGCACTACAAGATGGAAAGCAGGCTGGGTTCAAGGGCCCAAACGCGTTCATCGAAGGAAGAAAGATTACTGGTTACTGATTACTGATGACATTGAACTACACTTGAACTGGGAGTACTGCCAAGAGTACGTTTACTGTTCTGCCATGGGTAAATGTACCTTTCGAAAAAATTTTTTTGAATACTTGCCAACTAATAAACGAAAAAAGGGATTTGTTATACTGTTAACCATCTCTACATCAGCTGAGCGTAGTTTTCCATCTGAGTAACCCTGTCAAGGTTCACAGTTTTATTGTTCACATTATGTTATCTAGTTTGTGTCTCTTTCTTTTTTGAATGCAGGAGTTTGTTTAACTCACTCAATATCGTTAGTCTGAATGCCAGGGGTTTGAGAGATCTTACGAAAAGGAGTCTTATTTTTACATTGTAAACGCAGTAACACAGATTTTGTCTTTCTTCAGGAAACTAATTCATGTGAAAGTGACTTGAAATTTTGGAAGTCACAATTGGGAGACATGGCCTATTTCAGTCATGGATCAAACCATTCTGCTGGTGTTTTGACACTTATCCACAAGTTTAAAGGTGAAATTCTAGAATCCACATCTTCACAGGATGGGAAATGGGTCATAGTAACTGTTCAAATTTATATTTTATAATGTGTATGTACATGCTCCCAATAACACCCTTTTTGCCCAATTTATCATAAAATTACAGGATTTACCCAGCAAATACTTTCTAATTATTTCAGGGGATTTTAATGAAACACCTGATGACTCTGCTGATCGTTTTCCTCCTAGAATGAGTCAAAGCTATCAAAATAGCAATATCATCACAACATTATGCAAGGATCTGTCACGATCTTCCTGAATGACGGACCAAGGCGCAGCGAGGTATCCGGTATACATACTTTATTATTTACGTAACTGGTAAAACAATAAATAAACGAAGATCGTAACACCGGTGTGGCTAAAAGTGCACACACCACTAAACATACTATACAAACAATGACCCACAAAACCCCATTGAAAACCACAAACATATATATGGTTCCCAATTAGAGGTAACGACAATCAGCTGCCTCTAATTGGGAACCATTTCCCCAACATAGAAATACAAAACGTAGAACACAAAACCCTCCTAAACAAAAGACAAACTAAACACCAGCCTGCTAACCCAGGCCTGGACGTGACATTACCCCCCCAAAGGCGCGGACTCCGACCACGCCAAGAAGTCCATGGGNGGAACAGGCCGTGCTGGGCTCACGATGCGCACTGAGATCCTGGTGCGTGGAACAGGGACAGGACGTGCTGGGCCCACGACGCGCACAGGGATCCTGGAGCGTGAAACAGGGACAGGACGTGCTGGACTCACGACGTGCACAGGGATCCTGGTGCGTGGAACAGGGACAGGCCGTGCTGGGCCCACAATGCGCACAGGGATCCTGGTGCGTGGAACAGGGACAGGACGTGCTGGACCCATGGCACGCACAGGAGACCTGGATCGCTGAGCCAACACCCTCTTTCCTGGCTGCCAACTCCCCCTAGCACGACAGATGCGAGGAGCTGGCAAGTCGCGTACCGGGCTGTGAACGCGCACTGGAGACAGTGTCTTACCAGTGCGATGCTCCCTCCGGAAAGCGCGAGGAGTTGGCTCAGGTCTCCAAACAGCACCAGCCAAACTCCCCGGCTGCCTCTCGGGCTTCCTCGCCAGGCGTGTTCCAGCATATTTCTCCCGATCGGGTGTCCATACACCATACTTCTCCTCATAATATCGCCGCTCAGTCTTCGCTGCTTCCAACTCCTCCTTTGGATGGCGATACTCCCCAGGCTGTGTCCAGGGTCCCTTTCTATCCAGTATTTCCTCCCAGGTCCAGAACTCCCGGTTCTCTCGCTGCTTGGTCCTTATTTGGTGAGTCATTCTGTCACAATCTTCCTGAATGAATGACCCACAAAACCCCATTGAAAACCACAAACATATATATGGTTCCCAATTAGAGGTAACGACAATCAGCTGCCTCTAATTGGGAACCATTTCCCCAACATAGAAATACAAAACGTAGAACACAAAACCCTCCTAAACAAAAGACAAACTAAACACCAGCCTGCTAACCCAGGCCTGGACGTGACAGGATCTCTGTTGATGATGCCTGGCGTTATTTCAGTCCGGATGCAAAGGGTTATACCTGGACCAACAACTATGTCACGGAAATCTATAATAGATTTATTCCTAATTTCCCTCGTTTTGTTACAATTTGTTATAGATGAGGTCTTCAGTTGGCTCCCTTTTCTGATCATCATTTGATTTCCCTGAATTTACAGGCTACTAAAAAAATCAAAAGGTATTCAAGGATAATGGAAACTAAGCAACACACTTCTTAAAGATCCTATTCTCATTGGAAATTGTTAGCCAAAGATATTTTTGCAAGAAAATACTTATTTTTGCAAAAAAAGACCAGAAAATAAAATCTAACTGCACTAATGATGTGTTATGCAAAGATCCCATTACAATATCAACATTTGTCAATTCCTTTTATGAAAACCTTTACAACCATTTCAGGACGATGGTTGTGAAAGCTACATTTGCCACATTCAGAATTATATCCCTGTAATTGAAGAGGATTTCCACTCAGTTTGTGATTCACCTGTGTCAATCAAAGAAATTAGAGAGGCTCTGAATTCAATGAAAAATGGGTAATCACCTGGCCCTGTTGTCCCGTCAGTTTAATTCTATAGGCAGTTTTGGGAGTCACTAGAAGACCCTGTTTTTAATGTTTCAAGATTGTATTGAAAATGGTCTCCACTATGAAACAGGGCCTGATTATAAATGCGACTCAAACAGGATTTATGAAGGGCCGTCACATAAGCTCCAACATTTGTTTAGTCTTGGACCTTATAGATTATTCAGATGCAATTGACTCAGATGCTGTTGTCTTATTTTGGGACTCCTGTAAAGCCTTTGACACAATTGAACATTAATTTCTCTTTTGGTCTCTTAAACTTTTTGGTTTCGGTGAACATTTTATCAAAGTGATTTGCATGTTTTACGAAGATGTGTTACTAAACCTTAATGCATCCAAAAGATTCAGTATCAACAGAAGTGTATGTGGTGCCCGATTTCACCCTTTTTATTCATTTCGGTAGTGGATCTTCTATCACTAGATGCAAATCTGCATGGCTTATAAATTTTTAACAGACTGGCTGATACTACTCTTTTTTTTAAAAGAGAAAGACCAGGTCACCCATGCCCTTAATGCTATCACTGCATACTCTATTGCATCTGGATTAAAACTGAACGTTTCTAAATGTGAAATCTTATGTTTATATGACTCTGATGATAAAGAAATAGAAAATATTTAAATTCTTCCTAAAATGTCATTATATTCCTGAAAGATTACCCGCTAAATTGGCTAGGTGTCCTGCAAAATTTTTCCCCACATAAATCTCTTTTGTGGAATAACTCAGACATAACTGTAAGGAATAAGTCATTGTTCTACCCTAGGTGGCATGAGAGGATTATTGACTTTGTTCTTGATGTTTTCGACAACGGGGGTAATATTCTTGCATATGAACAATTTATAACATTGAATGAGTTCCAAATACCTTTCAGAGTTTATTTCTGTGGTCAAAGCCATTCCCAGTGGTCTAACTACACTAATTAAAACTCATTTTAGCTTTGGTGATGATCACAGAGCTTATCCAGAACTCAGTTTTGAAGGCGTGGGCTTACTTGAGAAATCTTGTTGTAATAAATATATAAGACAAATTTTCCATTCCCGGAACCAATTTACGCCTAGAGGACCATTTTTCTGGAACATGCTTATTCCTGACATTGTCTGGAAAAAAAAAATTGTGGTTGATGCCTTACAAATATTGTATACCAAACTAATTTAAGGAAGTGCACTTTAAGATTCTGCATAAAATATATCCATGTAATTCTATGTTGTCCAAATTTGTGGCTATTGATGCGTTTTCTGCGAAAAAGGTTAATCTGACTGGCTTGTTCTGTGAATGTAAATCTGTGATAAATTTAGGGACAACCTTACAGAATACTTATTTACCTTTTTGAACACTACCCATGTTTTTGACATAAAGGATATAATATGCTACTATTGCAATGATAACAAGACAATTGAAATGATTGTGAATTTTTGTGTTCTTGTTGCCAAATACTTTATACACAAACAAAAATTCCAGAATTCTATACCAAAATTATAAATATTTTTGATTGAATTTAATCATCTTGTTAAGACATTATCCCTAGTGAATAACAAAAATAATAACATCTTCCTGAATCATTGAGATTTTTTCTGAGTGAACGCAATAGCACTAGAATTGTCGTAATTTTTTAAAATTATTTGTAATTTATATATATATTTTTCTTTTGTATGTATTTTGTATTTTCTTGTTTATACATGTGTTCTGTTTTGTTAGGCATGTTTGATGTAAGTTGTTGGTTATTTTGTATTATGAATTAACAAGAAAAAGAATACACGCACCAGGCCAAACAGGTCTCTTAAAGGGCAACTACACACGAACGCCATGTTATGAATTGTTTTTCATGTTATGTCAAAATAGCTTACTCTGTGAGTTCTCTCTGAGGTGCACTGTCTGTGGTCATGGTAAGTGATGAGTGGCAAGTAGTCATGGTGCTGGCAGTGTCAATATTGTGGCTACTGGTTCAGTGAGTCAGGCGCAGGAGAGCAGAGATATGTGGACAAGGTATTTAATGTGACAACAGCACCAGTACACAAACGATACAAGGTGCGGGAAGAATACCAGTCTCACAAAAATAATGGGCGTAATACACAGAACCCGGCAAACAAACAACCAGCCGTATAGTAACAATTCTGATCAATGAATATAAACACGCACACAAACATGGGGGAAACAGAGGGTTAAATAATGAACATGTAATTGGGGAATTGAAACCAGGTGTGTAGAAACAAAGACAAAACAAATGGAAAATGAAAAGTGGATCGGCGATGGCTAGAAGGCCGGTGACGTCGACCGCCAAACGCCGCCCAAACAAGGAGAGGGACCGACTGCGGCGGAAGTCGTGACAGGCAGGCTTAAATGATACATTCATGTCAAGTCAATTGCACTTAGTGTTCTTATTTTTGCTGTCACAGTTTACCATAAGGTGTAAAAAAAATTACAACATTTGTAAATAGTACTTAAGTAGTTTTCATGTTTTTTTTTTTTTTACAATTCTAAACATACACATACAACTGACAGTATACAAACATCAACGACATCACACCTGCTCAGATCCACCTGCTCAAACACCCCATCTCCAGCACCTGCATCACTCTCTGCCACATGGCCTCAAACTGTACCATTTTGTTTCTCTCCATCGCCCACGCATTTTCAACATTTAGATAATAAAGCATTTGAACTTTCTATTGTGTTAATGATGGTTCATTGCTTGATTTCCAGTTTTAAGTATACGTTTTTCAAGATGATCGATGAGAAAAGTATCGGCCAACCCATCGGGTATCTCATTGCACCCTCATGTGCCATGTCTTGAAATATGCAGACAGACAGAGTAAAAATACATTTACATTGTAATATTTCTGATAGCCAACTTTTTAACTCTGCCTATAACCTTTTGACTTTATAGCATTCCCAGAAGGCATGGATTATTGAGTCATTGTTAGTTTTAACTTAAGACATGACTCTGCCTTTGTGCTGTAGAATTTGTGAATTGTGTATAATAAATTCTACACATTAGTTAATACTGGATAAAGCGTACATTTTCGTTAAATGTAATTCCGTTATTTACGTTCCAACATTCCCTGCGTCAGCTCTTTTTAAGTCTTGGTTCCAATAGTTTATATTTTTTTCTAAGAGATTGTCAGTTGGATAGGCTCTCTGCAAGGTTTTGTATATCTTACCTAGCATATGAATATTATTTTCTGACTCAAATACTATTCCCTCAAGATTGCTCTGATGTCCAAAAGATTTCAAATCGAAATTTCACGATAATAAACTTTTAAGTTGCATGTATTTGAAAATACTGTATCTACATTAGTCAGTCCAAAATTGCTTTTTAATTCTGTCATGGAAATACATTTATTTCCTATTACCAATATATCGGTGAATTCTGAAAGCTTACCAAGGATTGTTCTATAGGGTTGTGTTTTCAGGAAGTGATATTGGTTCTTGTAGAATATGTTTAAATTTCTTCCAAATTGTTATGATGTTCTTAACTATAAAGTTGTAACGTTCTTAGCTGTATCCTTTGAAAATAGACATGAAAAGATTCTGGGGATAAACATCTTCAATATTGTGGCGACCCGCACAGACAGCTGTGTGTTATGAGTTATGCTGTTCGTTTGTTGTGTTGTACTTACCAGTACCCAGTGTTCGTGGGGTCCGACATGCCAGTCAACCTGCTATCTGCCAACCACGGGAATGCCTGGAATGTTCCGGTGCCAAGCATCCTTGTGGTTGGTGGAGCGGCGGTTGGGCTGTTTGGAGCACCGGAAGTTTAAGACCATGCTTAGCCATTGTTCTCTTTCTTACATTTTGTCTTAACAAGAGATGGTCACTGTTGTTTTACAGTATACTGTCAAACAATAGCCTGTGTTGAGTTGGGTTAATAAACCGGGAATTCTTAAACTGAATCCTCTGTCTGGACATTTGTTCATTTATGATCTAGCCAGGTCATTACATTGGTGTCAGAAGTAAAAATGTAGATAAAAGTTACCCAGCTAGCTAGCTGACTACCGTGGCTAGCAAACGTTACGTGGAGAACGGGGGTTGAAAATGCTTAGAGGGAATCCGAAAGTGAAGGAGGAGGCAATAGACGATTATGGCTAAGGAGGTGTGTGTGCATAGATGTCGGAAGGATCTGGCCGAGGAGATCGCCAGGGCCGATCGCCAGAGCACAGAGGCCGCTTGATGGTGAACGCTAGAAGGATGGCGGCTGAAGTGGGAATGGGTGCTTTTGCGACTGGGGTTCACGCGGATTCTACTGGGTGGACTGAAGGGGTGGCGTCGACGTTGCGTGACAAGGAGGTTGGAACTTAGGATGTAAACAAACATGGCAGCGCTTAGTCCCTGATTTGTATCTGTTAAGACCCCGAAGTACTCCGGTAAGGTGGATTGGGAAGCTTTTCATGCTCAGTTTGAACTGTTAGCTCATTCTGGGGTGTTGTCGAATGAAGATTATGGGGCTTTAGTTGGAGCACTGAGGAGGCACTTTGGACAGTGTGTACAGCCCGGGCTGCTGCGCCCCGAACTGAGTAATAGACGCAGGCAGCCTGGAGAGCCACTATGGGTGCTAGACAATGCTCACATGCCCCCCTC
>QNTS01013417.1:5788-18089 GCA_003317085.1 Hucho hucho
CACTATAGATCCTGGTCTAAAGTAGTTCACTATAGGTCCTGGTCTAAAGTAGTTCTGTCACGATTGCTGACATGAGTAGACCAAGGCGCAACGTGCAGGGTTGAGTTAAACAAGTGATAAACTCACCGAAAAACAATACAGTTACAACAACCGTAACGCACTGTGTAGCGCAACACAGCAACTACACACAATAAATAATATCCCACAACACAGGTGGGGGATTGAACAACCTAAATAGGATTCCCAATTAGAGACAACGACTAACAGCTGCCTCTAATTGGGAACCCAAACCAACCAACATTGCACACCATTCAAAAGCTTAGAATCTTTGTAATCTCACAGCGTTGTCAGATTTCAAAAAGGCTTTACGGCGAAAGCAGAGCATTTGATTGTCTGAGGACAGCGCCCCGCATACTTCCTCCGTTAGCATAATAATATAACCAGCACAGGTGTCACAAAACTCAAAAATAGCAATAAAATAAATCGCTTACCTTTGAAGATCTTCCTCTGATGACAATCCAAAGCGTCCCAGCTACACAATAAATGGTCCTTTTGTTCGATAAAGTCCCTCTTTTTATCCCAAAAGCTCCGTTTGGTTCGCGCGTTTTGGTCAGTAATCCACCGTTCCACTCCAGTCAACATACATACAAACGAAACCGAAAAAAGATACCTATAAACTTTGTCCAAACAACTCTAACAACGTTCTAATCAAACCTCAGGTACCCTAATATGTATATAAACGATAATATTTCAGACGGAAAATAACCTGCTCAATAGAACAGGAAAAAAACGATGAGCGCGCTCTCTGTCACGGGCGCCAAAGAGTAGAGTCCTCTCCAGAGTCCACTGCCAAAAACAGCTCTTACTCGTTGGTTTTTCAAACAACAAGCCTGAAACTTTGTCTAAAGACTGTTGACATCTAGTGGAAGCCATAGGAACTGCAATCTGGGAGCTAAATCCGCTGTATTGAGTAGCTTGTCAAATGGAAAATTGTCACATCACAAAATCACATTTTCCTCAGGTTTTCACCTGCCAAATCAGTTCTGTTGTACTCACAGACATTATTTTAACAGTTTTTCTATCCAATACTACTAATTATGTGCATATCCTAGTTTCTGGGCCTGAGTAACAGGCATTTTACTTTGGGCACGCCAGACTCTCCGAACCTCCGAACACTGCCCCCGCTCCCTGACAGGCTAAACTCGATGCGTCCTGAGTTTGTGCTATTAGTACAAATAAACATAACTGCTTATTTGGTTGAAGCTAGCTAGCTATTTTACAGTGAGAACGAGGTAAGATAATGATCAAGAAATTACAAATAATCTAGTATTTTCTGTATTTCGGCCCGTATAAATCTAAACTATTTTTATTTCAATCAGTGACGTATATTGGTTCATCTTGTACAGTGGCTTGCGAAAGTATTCACCCCCCTTGGCATTTTTCCTATTTTTTTGCCTTACAACCTGGAATTAAAATAGATTTTTTGGGGGGTTTGTTGTCAGTGTTCTTAGTGTAGCAGGTAATCGGAGTCAGGCGCAGGACAACAGTGATGAGTAAACACTTAACTTTACTCAAAAATGGCAAAAACAAATTCCAAGACGGAATTACACAACTGACCAACAATACAAAACCAATCAAGCACACAAACATGGGGGAAACAGAGGGTTAAATAATGAACATGTAATTGGGGAATTGAAACCAGGTGTGAAAAACCCAAAGACAAAACAAATGGAAAATGAAAAATGGATCGGCAATAGCTAGTGACGTCGACCGCCGAATGCGCCCGAACAAGGAGAGGGACCGACTTCGACGGAAGTCGTGACATTTGTATAATTTGATTTACACAACATGCCTACCACTTTTAAGAAGCAAAATATTTTTTACTGTGAAACAAACAAGTGATAAGACAGAAAACTTGAGCGTGCATAACTATTCAGCCCCCCAATGTCAATACTTTGTAGAACCACCTTTTGCAGCAATTACAGCTGCACGTCTCTTTGGGTATGTCTCTATGAGCTTGGCCACTGGGATTTTTGCCCATTCTTCAAGGCAAAACTGCTTCAGCTCCTTCAAGTTGGATGGGTTCCGTTGGTGTGCAGCAATCTTTAAGTCATACCACAGATCTTAATTGGATTGAGGTCTGAGCTCTGACTAGGCCAAGACATTTAAATGTTACCCCTTAAAACACTTGAGTGTTGCTTTAGCAGTATGCTTAGGGTCATTGTCCTGCTGGAAGGTGAACCTCCGTCCCAGTCTCAAATCTCTGGAAGACTGAAACAGGTTTCCCTTAAGAATTTCCCTGTATTTAGCGCCATCCATCATTCCTTCAATTTCCCAGTCCCTGCCGATGAAAAACATCCCCACAGCATGATGCTGCCACCACCATGTTTCACTGTGGGGATGGTTGTCTCGGGGTGATGAGAGGTGTTGCGCCAGACATAGCGTTTTCCTTGATGGACAAAAAGCTCAATTTTAGTCTCATCTGACGAGTACCTTCTTCCATATGTTTGGGGAGTCTCTCACATGCCTTTTGGCGAACACCAAGCGTGTTTGCTTATTTCTTTCTTTAAGCAATGGCTTTTGTCTGGTCACTCTTCCATAATACCCAGCTCTGTGGAGTGTACGACTTAAAGTGGTCCTATGGACAGATCTCCAATCTCCGCTGTGGAGCTTTGCAGCTCTTTCAGGGTTATCTTTGGTCTCTTTGTTGCCTCTGATTAATGCCCTCCTTTTGGTGGGCGGCCCTCTCTTGGCAGGTTTGTTGTGTTGCCACATTCTTTCAATTTTTTTAAATAATGGATTTAATGGTGCTCCGTGGGATGTTCAAAGTTTCTGATATTTTTTTATAACCCAACCCTGATCTGTACTTCTCCACAACTTTGTCCCTGACCTGTTTGGAGAGCTCCTTGGTCTTCATGGTGCCGCTTGCTTGGTGGTGCCCCTTGCTTAGTGGTGTTGCAGACTCTGGGGCTTTTCAGAACAGGTGTATANAATTTTTTAATAATGGATTTAATGGTGCTCCGTGGGATGTTCAAAGTTTCTGATATTTTTTTATAACCCAACCCTGATCTGTACTTCTCCACAACTTTGTCCCTGACCTGTTTGGAGAGCTCCTTGGTCTTCATGGTGCCGCTTGCTTGGTGGTGCCCCTTGCTTAGTGGTGTTGCAGACTCTGGGGCTTTTCAGAACAGGTGTATATATACTGAGATCATGTGACAGATCATGTGACACTTAGATTGCACACAGGTGGACTTTATTTGACTAATGATGTGACTTCTGAAGGTAATTGGTTGCACCAGATCTTCTTTAGGGGCTTCATAGTAAAGGGGGTGAATACATACAGTATGCACACTCCACTTTATTGGTTTTTATTTTATACTTTTTTTTTTAAACAAGTAATTTTTTTCATTTCACCAATTTGGACTTTTTTGTGTATGTCTATTACATGAAATCCAAATAAAAATACATTTAAATTACAGGTTTTAATGCAACAAAATAGGAAAAACGCCAAGGGGGATGAATACATTTGCAGGCACTCTAGACTGGAAGTGATATTTATTCGCTCTGGCCAACTGTATCTTGTATGCTAATGTTAGCTTTTTAGTTACCGCCGGTTGCACAGTGCCACCGACATGGCCCGCTACCAGTGAATGTTAGCTTTTTAGTTACCGCCGGTTGCACAGTGCCACCGACATGGCCCGCTACCAGTGAATGTTAGCTTTTTAGTTACCGCCGGTTGCACAAAGCCACCGACATGCGGTAGTAGAGTGTACCAGTGAACGTTGGGCCTTTTAAGCTGCTCGCCGTTATTAATTATTTAAAATGACAATCAATAATGTCAATCTTCTAAGCACATGGAAATACTTTTTTGCAAACTATTAAGGTATTTATTTAATGATTTAAAAGTGTCTGGCAGTGAGTGAGGGACTGTGAAACTCAGTCTCCCATGATTCCGTAGTACCAGAACTGACAATTTATCATTTGTACCGGAACTGACCGTTGTGTTCGTTCTTATTATACCTGTGGCTATGTTGAATACCGCACCCAACTTAAAATAAACAATTACTCTGCATAACATAACAGAATAAATACATAACATATAACAGAATAAACTAGTTTCCTTTTAATTAGAGCTTTGAAGGTGTAGCTAGTTTATTTATGGCCTGTGTGTGTGTTATTAATGATTTCATATGAGTTAAACGTTTAATGATGACTAAATGAATCATACTTCTAAGATAATGATATAAACAAGAACTAACAGTATTTTTATAAATGGCTTGAATGTGTGTGCATAGAAAAGTAGGAACCAGTGACAGACAGCTTGTGACCACTGTGAAACTGATAAGAGGAAGAAGGTCTCTCCAACCAGGGAGGGGAAAATACCGTTGGGCTTGTAATAGGATTGTGAAACATGTTGCAGGACAAGATAATAAATGTATGTTTTGGACTAGACGAGGAGGAACATATGTGACGCTATTTGTATGAACATTTATGATGCTATGTGTGACTATATAAACGAATGTGCATTGTATCTCAGGAGAGCTCTCGCGTGAATAAACCTTTTGACATATGACTATTGTAGACTGTGCCTCTGTTTGTCTTATTTCAACCAGTATCTTACAAATTCTGGGTTACAGACGGAGTTGTTTAATTGAAGTTCAGTGTATGAACATTGAGTACAATATTTCTATAACATAACATAACAGAAGTATGATTACACACAGTGGCAAGAAAATTATGTGAACCCTTTGGAATTCCCTGGATTTATGCATAAATTGGTCATCAAATTTGATCTGATCTTCATCTAAGTCACAACAATAGTCAAACACTGCTTAAACTAATAACACACAAATTATTTTATTACTTTATTGTTTATTTATTTACATAATTTAAACATTCACAGTGTAGGTTGGAAAAAGTATGTGAACCCCTAGGCTAATTACTTCTCCAAAAGTTAACTGGAGTCAGGAGTCCCCTAACCTGGAGTCCAATCAATGAGACGTTGGTTGGAATTGTTGGTTAGAGCTGCCTTGCCCTATGAAAAACACTCACAAAATTTGAGTTTGCTATCCACAAGAAGCATTGCCTGATGTGAACCATGCCTCGAACAAAAGAGATCTCAGAAGACCTAAGATTAAGAATTGTTGACTTGCATAAATCTGGAAAGGGTTACAAAAGTATCTCTAAAAGCCTTGATGTTCATCAGTCCACAATAAGACAAATTGTCTAAAAACGGAGAAAGTACAGCACTGTTGCTACTCTCCCTAGGAGTGGCCGTCCCGCAAAGATGACTGCAAGAGCACAGCGCAGAATGCTCAATGAGGTTAAGAAGAATCCTAGAGTGTCAGCTAAAGACTTACAGAAATCTCTGGAACATGTTACAATCTCTGTTGACAAGTCTACGATACATAAAACACTAAACAAGAATGGTGCTTATCGGAGGACACCACGGAAGAAGCCTCTGCTGTCCAAAGCGCTACTGGCAAAATATTCTGTGTACAGATGAAACTACAGCTGAGTTGTTTGAAAGGAACACACAACACTATGTGTATAGAAAAAAAGGCACAGCACACCAACATCAAAACCTCATCCCAACTGTAAAGTATGGTGGAGGGAGCATCATGCTTTGGGGCTGCTTTGATGCCTCAGGGCCTGGACAGCTTGCTACAGTATCATCGACAGAAAAATGAATTCCCAAGTTTATCAAGACATTTTGCAGGATACTGTTAGGCTATCTGTCCGCCAATTGAAGCTCAACAGATGTTGGTTGATGCAACAGGACAACGACCCAAAACACAGAAGTAAATCAACAACAGAATGGCTTCAATGCTTCTCGCCAACGTGCAATCATTGGACAATAAATTAGACGAGATACCATCACGAATATCCTACCAACGGGACATCAAAAACTGTAACATCCTATGTTTCACGGAATTGTGGCTGAATGACGACATGGATATTCAGCTAGCGGGATACACGCTGCACCGGCAAGATAGAACAGCACATTCCGGTAAGACGAGGAGGGGCGGTCTGTGCATATTTGTAAACAACAGCTGGTGCACGAAATCTAAGGAAGTCTCTAGATTTTGCTCGCCTGAAGTAAGTATATTGTGGTAAATTGCAGGCCAGACTACTTGCCTAGAGAGTTTTCAGCTATACTTTTCTTGGCTGTTTATTTACCACCACAGACAGATGCTGGCACTAAGACCGCACTCAGCTGTATAAGGAAATATGCAAACAGGAAACCACTCACCCAGAGGCGCTCCCCGGAGACTTTAATGCAGGGAAACTTAAATCAGTTCTACCAAATGTCCATCAACATGTTAAATGTGCAACCAGAAGTAAAAAAATTATAGATCACCTGTACTCCACACACAGAGATGCGCACAAAGCTCTCCCTCGCCCTCCAACCATAATTATATCCTCCTGATTCCTGCTTACAAGCTAAAATTAAAGCAGGAAGTACCAGTGACTCGGTCTATAAAAAAGTGGTCAGATGAAGCAGATGCTAAACTACAGGACTGTTTTGCTATCACAGACTGGAATATGTTCCGGGATTCCTCCGATGGCATTGAGGAGTACACCACTTCAGTCACTGGTTTTATCAATAACTGCATCGAGGATGTCGTCCCCACAGTGACTGTACGTACATACCCCAACCAGAAGCCATGGATTACAGGCAACATTCGCACTGAGCTAAAGGGTAGAACTGCCGCTTTCAAGGTGCGGGACTCTAACCCAGAAGCTTACAAGAAATCCTGCAATGCCCTGCGACGAACCATCAAACAGGCAAAGCGTCAATACAGGGCTAAGATTGAATCATACCACACCGGCTCTGATGCTCGTCTTATGTGGCAGGGCTTGCAAACTATTACAGACTACAAAGGGAAGTACAGCCGAGAGCTGCCCAGTGACACGAGCCTACCAGATGAGCTAAATTACTTCTATGCTCACTTCGAGGCAAGCAAGACTGAGGCATGCATGAGAGCATCAGCTGTTCCAGACGACTGTGTGATCACGCTCTCCGTAGCCGACGTGAGTAAGACCTTTAACTACTTACGTAGTGGTGGGGCACTATCCGGTGAAATGTGAGGCGCCAAATCCAAAATCCAAAAGTTGAATTATTAAACATTCATCAATATACAAGTGTTGCATAGTCATCAAAAGCTCTGCTTCTTGGCAATATCACAGCGTTGTCAGATTTCAAAAAGGCTTTACGGCGAAAGCACAACATTTGATTGTTTGAGGGTAGCACCTAGTGCACCGGCAGGTAGCCTAGTGGTTAGAGCGTTGGACTTGTAACCGGAGGGTTGCAAGTTTGAATCCCCAAGTCTGACAAGGGAAAAAAAAAAAACTGTTGTTCTGCCCCTGAACAAGGCAGTTAACCCACTGTTCTCCGGGCGCTGAAGACGTGGATGTCGATTAAGGCAGCCCCCTGCACCTCTCTGATTCAGAGGGGTTGGGTTAAATGCGGAAGACACATTTCGGTTGAAGGCATTTGGTTGTACAACTGACTAATAATGGTGACTTTGACTTTGATATTTATGCATTAGCATAAATACATACGGGTCTCAAAAAACGCATAAAATCGCTAATATAAAATCCCTTACCTTTCGAAGAACTTCTGCTGAGGGCTTCCCAACTGTCCAATGAAGACAATCCATGCTTCTTTTGTTAGAAAAAGTCATTTATTATATCCATAAATCTCTGTTTGGTTGGCGCGTTATGATCATAAAATCCACCGTTGAGTCGCCCATTGAAACGTGAAGAGAACGCGTTCACAATATACCTATACACTTGTCCAAGAACAATAAAACATCATTGATAATGTATCCTTAGGAACACTTTTATGTATATTTACTATAATATTTCAACCGGATTATAAACTGGACGATAGGAAAGGAAAAATCCACAGCGTGCGCGAGCCCGTGAACGAGCTTCCTCTTCTGTTTACATCCGATGACTAGTTCGAAATTCTTCTTCTATTACCATCCAGAGCAACTAAACATCATCAAACACTGTCTAGAGACTGTTGACATCCAGTGGAAGCAATAGGTACTGCAATCTTACTCCCATATATAGCTGTTTTCAATAGGTAGGGGTTCAAAATGAGGCAATGTGTCAAAAACACTTTTTCCAGGACAGAAATTCCTCGGGTTTTCGCCTGCTATATCAGTTCTGTTATACTCACAGACAATATTTTAACACTCTTAGAAACTTCAGAGTGTTTCCTATTCAATAGTACTAATTATGTGCATATCCTAGGCTATTTGCATATCCTAGGCCTGTTTCTGGGCCTGAGTGGCAGGCCTTTCACTTTGGGCACGCCAGACTCTCCAAAACCGACACCTCAGCTGCCGCTCCCTAAGAAGTTAAACAAGTCAACATACACAAGGCTGCGGGGCCAGTCGGATTACCAGGACGTGTGCTCCGGGCATGTGATGACCAACTGGCAGGTGTCTTCACTGACATTTTCAACATGTCTCTGATTGAGTCTGTAATACCAACATGCTTCAAGCAGACCACCATAGTCCATGTGCCCAAGAACACAAAGGCAACCTGCCTAAATGACTACAGACCTGTAGCACTCACGTCTGTAGCCATGAAGTGCTTTGAAAGGTTGGTAATGGCTCACATCAACACCATTATCCCAGAAACCCTAGACCCCCTCCAATTTGCATACCGCCCCCAAACAGATCTACAGATGATGCAATCTCTATTGCACTCCACACTGCCCTTTCCCACCTGGACAAAAGGAACACTTATGTGAGAATGCTATTCATTGATTACAGCTCAGCGTTCAACACCATAGTACCCTCAAAGCTCATCACTAAGCTAAGGACTCTGGGACTAAACACCTCCCTCTGCAACTGGATCCTGGACTTCCTGACGGGCCGCCCCAGGTGGTGAGGGTAGGTAGCAACATCTGTCGCGCTGATCCTCAACACTGGAGCTCCCCAGGGGTGCGTGCTCAGTCCCCTCCTGTACTCCCTTTTCAACCACGACTGCATGGCCAGGCACGACTCCAACACCATCATTAGGTTTGCAGACGACACAACAGTGGTAGGCCTGATCACCGACAATGACGAGACAGCCTATAGGGAGGAGGTCAGAGACCTGACCGTGTGGTGCCAGGACAACAACCTCTCCCTCAATGTAACCAAGACTAAGGAGATGATTGTGGACTACTGGAAATGGAGGCCCGAGCACGCCCCCATTCTCATCGACGGGGCTGTAGTGGAGAGCTTCAAGTTCCTTGGTGTCCACATCAACAACAAGCTAGAATGGTCCAAACACACCAAGACAGTTGTGAAGAGGGCATGACAAAGCCTATTCCACCTCAGGAGACTAAAAAGATTTGGCATGGGTCCTGAGATCCTCAAAAGGTTCTACAGCTGCAACATCGAGAGCATCCTGACTGGTTGCATCACTGCCTGGTACGGCAATAGCTCCGCCTCTGACCGCAAGGCACTACAGAGGGTAGTGCGTATGGCCCAGTACATCACTGGGGCTAAAGCTGCCTGCCATCCAGGACCTCTACACCAGGCGGTGTCAGAGGAAGTCCCTAAAAATTCTCAAAGTCCCCAGCCAGCCCAGTCATAGACTGTTCTCTCTACTACCTTATGGCAAGCGGTACCGGAGTACCAAGTCTCGGACAAAAAGGCTTCTCAACAGTTTTTACCCCCAGCCATAAGACTCCTGAACAGGTAATCAAATGGCTACCCGGACTATTTGCATTGTGTGCCCCCCAACCCCTCTTTTACGTTGCTGCTACTCTCTGTTCATCATATATGCATAGTCACTTTAACTATACATTCATGTACATACTACCTCAATTGGCCCGACCAACCATTTACCATTCCAGTGTTAAATTGCTAAATTGCTGTACTGTAGTTACTTCACCACCATGGCCTATTTATTGCCTTATGTTCCTTATCCTACCTCATTTGCACACATTTTATATAGATTTGTTTTTCTACTTATTATTGACTGAGTGTTTGTTTACTCCATGTGTAACTCTGTGTTGTTGTATGTGTTGAACTGCTGTGCTTTATCTTGGCCAGGTCGCAGTTGTAAATGAGAACTTGTTCTCAACTTGCCCACCTGGTTAAATAAAGGTGTATTATGACATCATATAGAACTAGCTGGTTAAATAAAGGTGTATTATGACATCATATAGAACTAGCTGGTTAAATAAAGGTGTATTATGACATCATATAGAACTAGCTGGTTAAATAAAGGTGTATTATGACATCATATAGAACTACCTGGTTAAATAAAGGTGTATTATGACATCATATAGAACTACCTGGTTAAATAAAGGTGTATTATGACATCATATAGAACTAGCTGGTTAAATAAAGGTGTATTATGACATCATATAGAACTACCTGGTTAAATAAAGGGGAAATAAATAAATAAAATTAATTTAAAAAAAACAGTGCTCCCACACATTGGCTAACTGGGCTATCTATCTGCATTGTGTCCCACCACCCGCCACCCGCCAACCACCACCGCCAACCCCTCTTTTACGCTACTGCTACTCTCTGTTCATCATATATGCATAGTCACTTTAACCATAACTACATGTACATATACTACCTCAATCAGCCTGACTAACCGGTGTCTGTATGTAGCCTCGCTACTTTTACAGCCTCTCTACTGTATATAGTCCCTCTACTGTATATAGCCCCTCTACTGTATATAGCCCCTCTACTGTATATAGCCCCTCTACTGTATATAGACTCTCTACTGTATATAGCCTCTCTACTGTATATAGCCTCTCTACTGTATATAACCTCTACTGTATATAGCCTCTCTACTGTATATAGCCTGTCTACTGTATATTGCCTGTCTTTCTTTACAGTTGTTTTTATTTCTTTACTTACCTATTGTTCACCTAATACCTTTTTTGCACTATTGGTTAGAGCCTGTAAGTAAGCATTTCACTGTAAGGTCTACACCTGTTGTATTCGGCGCACGTGACAAATACACTTTGATTTGATTTGATTCAACAGAAAAAAATACGCCTTCTGGACTGGCCCAGTCAGAGTCCTGACCTCAACCCGATTGAGATGCTGTGGCATGACCTCAAGAGAGCAGTTCACACCAGACATCCCAAGAATATTGCTGAACTGAAACAGTTTTGTAAAGAGGAATGGTCCAAAATTCCTCCTGCCCGTTGTCCAGGTCTGATCTGTTTGTTCAGTAATGACAAGAAAACATATAATTGTTTGTGTGTTAGGAGACTGTGTTTGTTGTGACCTAGATGAAGATCAGATCAAATTTTATGACCAATTTTCGCAGAAGTCCAGGTATTTCAAAAGGGTTCCCATACTTTTTCTTGCCACTGTAGGTGTCTGCACATTTTAAACTATAAACTGTAATTCTCTTTTTGCTGTCTGTTACCAATTGTGTAAATATGAATACACATCTAGTTCAGAGATAATAATGGCAGCATTGTTCGGACCTGAGATGTTAATGAATTATAGCAGATTAGTAACAAAAACATTTCAGTGTTCACTGTGGAGGCTTTGCCTTTTGTTTTTGCACAATATAACGCAACTCCCACGATAATGAAAATCCACCATCCACAATGTCTACCAATTTACTTGTATTATGTGTGACTCTACTATATATATTTGATTGTGTCTCACATTATATGATCACACATTTTGGTAACTTTTTTTCTACGTTAACATACAATAATATTTAATATTAATATTCAAGAGAAATGAGCTTGAACAAAGAGCGGGATGCGGCACGGGGAGGAGGCTCTTCCAGAAAGCTATCGCACCGCATTACAATTTCAACATGTAGCTGTAAGTGATATTTCTTCCCATTTCCCCAGTATTTTTTCAGGGCAATGTTGTTGTGTTGTAATTTTAATCACAGACAGATTCCCATTCTATGTTTGATTTGAATAAATCCTTTAGGATCAGAAGGAGCGAGCTCCAAAGCGACAGTCACCTGCTCTGCCACTAGCCTTGCCCCTGTCCAATGGATAGAGAGGGACAACAGAGGCAACATGGTAAGTGTTATGTACCTACTTAGTTGTGTGTTTGTTTACGCATGTCAAGTGTAACACTAAAACAGGGTTTCAGAGCTTGACCCTGGGGCGTCTGACCCTAAAACAGGGTTTCAGAGCTTGACCCTGGGGCGTCTGACCCTAAAATAGGGTTTCAGAGCTTGACCCTGGGGCGTCTGACCCTAAAACAAGGTTTCAGAGCTTGAGCCTGGGGTGTCTGACCCTAAAACAGGGTTTCAGAGCTTGACCCTGGGGCGTCTGACCCTAAAACAG
>QNTS01013429.1:0-20933 GCA_003317085.1 Hucho hucho
GACAGGTGTCTTTTATACTGATAACAAGTTCAAACAGGTGCCATTAATACAGGTAACGAGTGGAGGACAGAGGAGCCTCTTAAAGAAGAAGTTACAGGTCTGTGAGAGCCAGAAATCTTGCTTGTTTGTATGTGACCAAATACTTATTTTCCACCATAATTTGAAAATAAATTCATAAAAAATCCTACAATGTGATTTTCTGGATTTATTTTCTTCATTTTGTCTGTCATAGTTGAAGTGTACCTATGATGAAAATTACAGGCCTCTCTCATCTTTTTAAGTGAGAGAACTTGCACAATTGGTGGCTGATAAATACTTTTTTTCCCCACTGTATATCAGTGGTTAGCTAATTTTGTGTGTTGTGCCTTACAGACAGGTGAAACGTTGATTCTGACAACGTGCCACCGGATTGAGCAATGAAATGCCCCCGATTGTAGTAATTCAAATTAAAGAAAAGGACTAATTCAAATCAAATCAAACTTTAAATGCACTATAAATACATTTTGATTTGATTTAGTCCTATTCTTTAACTTATATGTTTTTGTGTGAATCCAACATATACATTATTCATTTGTAGAATTGGAATTAAAGCAATCTAGAATTAAAGAAATCAATGTGAACTTGTTTTGACATCGCATTGTTGTTTATCACCGTATAGATTATGGATTATGGATTTTTTTCAGTGTATTTTGAACACTTTCAGACAGTACGATAAAAACAATGTGTGCACCAAAATTACTAAAGTTAACTAGATTTAACTGATAATTTACACAAAAAAATACTTACTCCTCCAGGAGCATAGCCCATCAGCAACAGCTTTATGCTCAAGTTGTATGAACTGTATTGTTTTCTTCTCTTGCCTGTGTCAGTGTGCTGGAGATGTATAAGGAATTTCAGGAGGAGGCCTTCAGCGTGGCCCTGCACCTCTCGGATCTCTTCATTCTGGTGGGCTTCTCGGACAACCTGCGCCTCATGAACCTGCTCATCAATGATGTTAGGACGTTCAAGGAGTTCCCTGTGCATGGCTGTAGAGAGGTGGGACAAGGGGGTTGTGGAAGGGGGGATGTTGGTTTGGAGGATGTTGGTGTGGGCGGTTGTCAGGTGTGTACAGGGGAGTGGGTTACTGGGTGTGTATGTGTATGTATGTGTATATGTGTGTGTGTGTGTGGGGGGGGGGTATGTACAGGTAACTGCCAAAATAAAGGGAACACTTGAGTAAATGATGGTTCTGGCGGCTGTGTTATGGTGTGGGGTGATTTTGATGCCATGGTTTAGGTCGACTCAACCCCTTAGAGGGCAAGGTAAACACCAATAAATACACAACCATTCTGAGTGATCACCTTCAACCTATGGTGAAGCATTTCTGTTCTGATGGGAGTGTTTTCTTCCAGGATGACCATGACCCCATCCAGTGGGCACGAGTGGGCACTGAATGGTTTGATGAGCCTGAAAACAACATAAATCTGTGCCCAATCTAAAATTCACAAAAATAGACTTATTGGATCTTATAATCCACAAGAATAAAGAAAACAAGTTTGAGTCTATTATCTTCCGCAATCCACAGAGTAGGAATACAGTTTTACGTGCAGACAGTAACCACCTGGTACATCTTAAGCGAAACATACCGGTGGGTCAATTCCTAAGACATAGAGTTTGAGAGCAAAGCTAATGATATGCGCACCAGGACCCTACAACGCGGGTATGATGAGAGTGGCATTGAACAGGCCTATACCCATGCTAGAGAGACTGAATGGCAAAGCCTACTCACTGGCGCTAATAGAAAACAGGATAAATGCACCCACGTTTTTGTTTTTCCACGGAGTACAGCCCATGTTCCAGTCACGTCAAATCCATTGTATTGAAACACTGGAACATCCTCAAAGGTGATGCAAATCTACTAGAGTTCACATTGGCCCTTGCATTTGTTTTTGCCGTGCGGGCAATCTAGCTGATTCTGTTACGCACAGCATGCAGCTACCTAAGAAGCGTCACACGGCTCCCAGACCAAAAATCTAAATAACAAATAAAATTAGAATTACTACTCTTGATAACTCCATCTTAAAATAATTGTATGCCATAAGTTAATTCAAGGAATAGTAAAATAGACTAGAGACGTGTTTCCCTCATTCAGGGGCAGCGCTTTCGCTCCTTCTCGTGGTCCGAATCACACGTAGGTGTCACGCCTGCTCCCGCTCTCGCACGCCAGGCTTACAGGTCCTTACAGTAGACTATTGATAAATTATAAACTTCTACCTAATTATCAGTGTTTACATATTACATTTAAATCTCACCCAATGCCTCTAGCCTTTCTAGTGAGTGTGATCAGGCCTCACCAGAAAGTCAGAACAGAGGTTAGAGGTCATTCCACCCCATTAAGTGAGTGTTTCTTTCCCTTTTCTTTCCCTGTACCTCAGACATTAAAGACATTTCTTATCAAAATAATTTACATGTGTGCAACCAAAACTCGGACAATAGATACTTCAGAACATTTTATATGTGTGCCCTTTAAGGTGCATCCTTTCTAACCCCACACAATACCTCAAACATGGTATTAACACCACTAACAACTATTCATAACAGGTGGGTTGTGTGTGAGTGCTGGCATGTGTGGTAAAACGTTGGGTAAAAACAAACAAAATGACCAGGCCTTACTTAATTTGGGAGCTCCCTAAACATCCAGATCCAGGTACCTTTATACTAACTGTTCTCCCGAGGCACCTGCCTCAGAAAGCATTTCATATCATGACTCAAGATAAGACCCAGATGCAGACAGTTCGAATCACAGATGTTTATTGACCAAACAGGGGGCAGGCAAAAAACAGATCAAGTGCAGGCAGAGGTCAGTAATCCAGGGCAGAGTCAGTAAGGTACAGAACGGCAGGCAGGCTCGGGGTCAGGGCAGGCAGAGGTCCGTAATCCAGGGCAGAGTCAGTAAGGTACAGAACGGCAGGCAGGCTCGGGGTCAGGGCAGGCAGAGGTCAGTAATCCAGGGCAGAGTCAGTAAGGTACAGAACGGCAGGCAGGCTCAGGGCAAAAAAACACGCTGGTAGGCTTGACGAGACAAGACGAACTGGCAACAGACAAACAGAAAACACAGGTATAAATGTACATGGAATAATGGGGAAAATGGGCGACACCTGGAGGGGGGTGGAGACAAGCACAAGACAGGTGAAACAGATCAGGATGTGACATTTCAAAGGGAGAGATACATAATCATTGGTAATACAGAATCATTGGTAAACTTAGTCAATCCTAAGAATTCTTAATCTTTATCAAGTTTAGTGCATCTTGGGCAGGAAGCCTTGATAAAACCATGCATATCCAGAATTATACTTCAGACACATCAGATGTTATAGTGTCCCGTTAAGCTTAATAGGCTCCTTCTAAAGTAAACAATCCCAGAGCCCCTTTCTTGTAATCTTATCATTTTGACCTGTTGCATTTACATATGTCCCTGTGACATCAACTAGTCAAAATATGAAACCTGTTGTTTAACAAATCTGCTAGGACCTTCAAAAAGTTGGTGCTGGCTTATCAGCTCAATATTCGATCCTAAAAACATTTACTTGGATCTACTTCAATTCTGGACACAGTTCCACGTAATGAAAACAGATTATTGTTTTAGATGACATTACCTACTTACTTAAATCACTGGTGCTACCCAAACTATAGAATTGAGTAATAATAATTGGAAATTGTCAAAAACATCTCTTATTCAATTATTCATATCTCTGTCCCAAATGTCCCACTATGGCCCTTACAGCCTGTTTGAGTTCAGTGAGTACTGGTAGGTATCTATTTGTCCACAAGAAGCTTATCTCTAACCCAAACAACAGATGGTGGCCTCTAATTTAATATCAGTTCCAATGTTCAATCCCTCTGTTCGTCATGTGACCTTGTATTGAAACATTTATGTCTTAAAATTTCATTATTAGAGTGCTATCTGAAAGCCACTAATAATATATTCACGTTGTTACTTTCACTAGTCTCCATATCTGTTTCCTTCAACTAGAACCCCCAAGACCCTCCCAATCACTACTGCTAATATACACGGATCACTCTCAAACAATGTTCTGCTTTTACCCCTATTGTAAGGTTTAAAAACAAAACAAACATAACTCTCTTTTTTTCCCATAGTTACTTTATCAAATCCCTAGTAACCCATTATACTCGTCTTCACAAATTCCTCCTTTACACTAATGTTCTATTCATACAGGAGTTTAAATATTTACAGTGTTCTATTTAACAGCATATTTGGGAATAGTACTTTCTCCTTTCATATCTCCACATACGGAATCCCTATATAATGTTATAAATCAACATAAATGCTTACAGACATTGGGGCTTAGGTATTCACATCCACACCACTCCATGTGATTCTTCAACGATTCCTAAATGCCTACAATAACAATAACCTCATACTATTATCAGTGGTTTTCAGACCACGTAGACTTTTCTATCGTTACATCCTATGCACCATATGTAACTTCCTATACATATAAAACACCCCATGCTCAATAACACGTGCTGGTAGTTCCAGACTATGATGGGCGGTAGTGGACGGAACCCCTAGATAACGTTATAGCTCGAAAAACTCAGCTCACACAGAACTGGTTGGGGTATTCATTCAGGCACACACCTCTTTCACACTGGAGCTAGTCCCCTGACAGCTCTCATTCACTCAGTACTTAATAGTAATAATATCTCTTATTATCAAAATTGCAATCCTCTTATTATCGAAATTTCAATATCTTATTATCCAAATGTAAATCCTTTGTTGAACTCAGCTTACCACTTATTATCCAAATTTCAATCTCTTAACACTTATTATCCATTTTTCAATCGTCCTTTCCACACTCACACAACTCTCACATCCACATTCACTTAGTACTATTCCCAAACACACTCAGTAGTCCCAGGCTACAATGGTCCCAGACCACATAGACAATTCCCAGAAATGCATATAGACTCAGTAATCTCCCTTCTTACTCCATGTGCATCTTCAACGATTATCTTGTAGTTACTTCTAATGCACCATATGTATCTTCAACGGTTCTCTTGCCACCACTTCCTATACATATAAAATAACACTATGTGCTCAATAACACCTTGTGCTATTAGTAGTGGCTGCAGACCATAAATACCTACAGCCAGCTGTCAGCGGGGCTTTCCATGGTACTGTTACTCGCTTTTGCTCTAGTCTTCTCACCATAAGACTAGTGAATATCCTTCTCATAAGACTATGGGTACTGTTTTATTGTTCAGTTTTATTGGTTTTATTATGCTGACAAATTGGTTATACTGAGAGTGAGGATTCCTCCCGGGCACGATCAATCAGTCACTTGCAGGAACCCAGTCAAATTGGTTATTAGAAAAACACAAACACAACATTTTCCTTCACAGCAGCCTATCCAGCCGTGACGTACACTGCCCATATGAGCATGAAACAAGAGTAGCCTAATGTGCCTTTGGTGTCTGTATACTTCGTATTTAGAAACATACAAAATTATGTTTTTCCCATTTTGTTTTATTTGGTTGAAAACCAAGCATAGCCACTGTCGATAAAGGGTTTGGCTACTGAGACCGCTTGGAAATAAATCTTAGTCTCCAAGGCTTTATAAAAAGTTTGAGAGGAGTAAAACCGTGAGCTGACATTCCATTTTTTCTATGTTTTGTAGGCAGGCCATATTATTTTAGCCATACAGGTCCCATTTTGGATGTGTGTAAAACCCTGCATAGTCTGCGTTGTTTTAATATTATATGCCCACAGGGAGAAATGATGGTGCATGTAAGTGCGGCATAGCCTATTTAATAATTGTTGAATGCTATTGAAGCCATGCAATTACTTAGAACAATGTGGACTGCAAATGGGTTCAAGTTAACGTGTTTAACAAAAATAGGTCTACATTTTCTTATTTCGTTATTTCATTTAACAAACTATAACGGACTAACATTGGAATTGGAGTTGATTCCAAGGCAATACATAGAAGACCGTAAATACACAACTTGGAGCAACCACATACAGTGCCTTTGGAAAGTATTCAGACCCCTTGACTTTTTCCACATTTTGCTACGTTACAGCCTTGTTCTAAAATGTATTACATTTTTTTAAATCCTCAGCAATCTCCACACAATACCCCATAATGACAAAGCGAAAACAGGTTTTTAGAAATGTTTGCAAATGTATTAAAAATAAAAAACAGAAATATTTTATTTACATAATTATTCAGACCCTTTGCTATGAGACTCGAAATTGAGCTCAGGTCCATCCTGTTTCCTTTGATAATTCTTGAGATGTTTCTACAACTTGATTGGAGTCCACCTGTGGTAAATTCAATTGATTGGACATGATTTGGAAAGGCACACACCTGTCTATATAAGGTCCTACAGTTGACAGTGCATGTCAGAGCAAAAACCAAGCAATGAAGTCGAAGGAATTGTCGGTAAAGCTCTGAGACAGGATTGTGTTGAGGCACAGATCTGGGGAAGGGTACCAAAAAATGTCTGCAGCATTGAAGGTCCCCAAGAACACATTGGTCTCCATCATTCCTAAATGGAAGAAGTTTGGAACCATCAAGACTTCCTAGAGCTGGCCGCCAGGCTAAACTGAGAAATCGGGGGAGAAGGGCCTTGGTCAGGGAGGTGACCAAGAACCCGATGGTCACTCTGACAGAGCTCTAGAGTTCCCCTGTGGAGATTGGAGAACCTTCTAGAAGGACAACCATCTCTGCAGCACTCCACCAATCAGGCCTTTATGGTAGAGTGGCCAGATGGAAGCCACACCTCAGTAAAAGGCACATGACAGCTCGCTTGGAGTTTGCCAAAAGGCGCCTAAAGACTCTCAGACAATGAGAAACAAGATTCTCTGGTCTGATGAAACCAAGATTCAACTCTTTGGCCTGAATGCCAAGCGTCACATCTGGAGGCACCATCCTTACAGTGAAGCATCATTCTGTGGGGGTGTTTTTCAGCGGCAGGGACTGGGAGACTAGTCAGGAACGAGGCAAAGATGAATGGAGCAAAGTACAGAGAGATCATTGATGAAAACCTACTGAAGAGCGCTCAGGACCTCAGACTGGGGCGAACGTTCACCTTCCAACAGGACAACAACCCTAAGTACATAGCCAAGACAATGCATGAGTGGCTTCGGGACAAGTCTCTGAATGTCCTTGAGTGGCCCAGCCAGAGCCCGGACTTGAAAACTGTCTAACATCTCCGGAGACATGAAAATAGCTGTGCAGCAACGCTCCCAATCCAACCTGACAGAGCTTGAGAGGATCTGCAGAGATGAATGGGAGAAACTCCCCAAATACAGGTGTGCCAAGCCTGTAGCATCATACCCAAGAAGACTCGAGGATGTAATTATTGTCAAAGGTGCTTCAACAAAGTACTGAGTAAAAGGGTCTGAATACTTATTTAAATGTGATATTCCCAAAAATGTATACATTTGCAAAAATGTCAAAAAAAGTGTTTTTGCATTGTCATTATGGGGTATTGTGTGTAGATTGATGAGGATGTTTTTTATTTATTCATTTTTAGAATAAGGCTGTAACCAAACAGATGTGGGAAAAGTCAAAGGGTCTGAATACTTCCCGAAGGCACAATATTTCTCCATGGAGCACGTTCTGATTGGCCAGTGAGGGGCTAAGCCTCGACACACCCACAACTTGTTCATTCATCAAAACCCAGCTCTTTTGCGCCAATGCCAGCAAGTTCACCGATAATTGTAATAGTGAAAATAGCACATATATTTCTGACACACCCATGAACCTATAGCGCAACTGCCTGCGCTTAGATTTAACATTGTGTTACGTTTGTTAAAATAGAGCCCTCGGTGTGGTTCACTACATAATATACGTTAAAAAAAACTTTGTGCAAGAACTTGCATTCCTTCTAAGCAACATAGTTGTTTAGAAAGTTTGGCAATGAGTCAAGTCTACAAACATAGTGCAGGCCAGTGTTTCTTTTCTTTTTTTAAATTATAACAGTTGAAAGTATTAATGGTATAATAAACAATTAATTTTAAATTACTTTTCACATTGCAAATTGATTATATCAATAATAATAGGCCTTTAATTTGTTACATTCACTGATATAATTGACAAAATTTGTACGCCAAGATATTTTATGTAAAAATGAATTATTCATCATTAATTCATCATTAACTTTTGGTTCATGCATGTGACCGACCAATACTTCACAAGGCTTCTTCTCTCCAAGCTGACATTCCCATTTTTTCTATGTTTAGTAGGCATGCCACAATTCTGCAACTCCACGAATGGTGATTCTCAAGAGCTTTTGACAGTGATTTGGTGGTCTCTGGAATGGAAAAGCCTGGGAATTGCTGGTGTAAGCTACTCTGTTTGTAAAAAAAAAATCAAGTTTTATGTATAGAAAACTGCTTAGAGCTTCAAGTTCCTCGGTGTCCAAATCACTAAGGACTTAAAATGGTCCACTCACATGCGCACAGTTGTGAAGACGGTGCATCAGCTCCTCTTCCCACTCAGGAAGTTCAAAAGGTCATGCCAAATAATGTCCCCCGGCCAAATAGTGTCCCCCACTATGTCACAATGGGATTCGATAAACTATTAGCGTCCTTTGCTATATCAACGGTGTGATGACCTAATGATTAGAATTTTGGAGATCAGTGCAGACTAAATTACGTTATTTTCATCCTCGCTATGCAAACAAGGCTAATTTCCATGCCAATTTCGCTGTTTAAACACGTTTTGTTTAGCTAATAAAATGAAAACATTAATTTGACCTACTTTTGGGTACCTTGTTAACATTACAACATGAAATCCATGTCTTAAATGGTGCTACGTTTCGGAAATGGCAAAGAAAACGTGGAATCTGCTTGACACATTAAAGTTACTTACCTTACAGATCACGAAGTCATCTAATTTCCACTCTTCATATGCAAATCCCCTTGATTTATACACTAGGTTGTCTGGTTGTCATGTTTTTATTTTAACCTGCACTTCCCTTATCTACACTGAAATAATATAATTTCAGAAGTCCTTTATTATGATTATTTTTTTTCTTTCTCGCATAGCTAATATATCTATTGTAGGTCCTAGAATACAGCAATGAATAATGTGGAACAAATAAATACAGTGCCTTGCAAAAGTATTCATCCCCCATGGTGTTTTACTTTTTTGTTGCATTACAACCTGTAATTTAAATGGATTTTTATTTGGATTTCATGTAATGGACATACACAAAATAGTCCAAATTGGTGAAGTGTAATGAAAAAAATAACTTGTTTCCAAAAATTCAAAAGAATTAAAAACGGAAAAGTGGTGCGTGTATATGTATTCACCCCCTTTGCTATGAAGCCCCTAAATAAGATATGGTGCAACCAATTACCTTCAGAAGTCACATAATTAGTTAAATAAAGTCCACCTGTGTTCAATCTAAGTGTCACATGATCTGTCACATGATCTCAGTATATATACACCTGTTCTGAATGGCCCCAGAGTCTGCAACACCACTAAGCAAGGTGCACCACCAAGCAAGTGGCACCATGAAGACAAAGGATCTCTCCAAACAGGTCAGGGACAAAGTTGTGGAGAAGTACAGATCAGGGTTGGGTTATAAAAAACTATCCGAAACTTTAAACATGCCACGGAGCACCATTAAATGCATTATTAAAAAATGGAATGAATATGGCACCACAACAAACCTGCCAAGAGAGGGCCGCCCACCAAAATTCATGGACCAGGCAAGGAGGGCATTAATCAGAGAGGCAACAAAGAGACCAAAGATAACCCTGAAGGAGCTGCAAAGCTCCACAGCGGAGATTGGAGTATCTGTCCATAGGACCACTTTAAGCCGTACACTCCACAGAGCTGGGATTTACAGAAGAGTGGCCAGAAAAAAGCCATTGCTTAAAGAAAAAAAATAAGAAAACACGTTTGGTGTTCGCCAAAAGGCATGTGGGAGACTCCCCAAACATATGGAAGAAGGTACTCTGGTCAGATGAGACTAAAATTGAGCTTTTTGGCCATCAAGGAAATGCTATGTCTGGCGGAACCCAACACCTCTCATCACCCCGAGAACACCATCCCCACAGTGAAGCATGGGGGTGGCAGCATCATGCTGTGGGGATGTTTTTCATCGGCAGGGACTGGGAAACTGGTCAGAATTGAAGGAATGATGGATGGCACTAAATACAGGGAAATGAGGGAAACCTGATGGAAACCTGTCTTCCAGAGATTTGAGACTGGGACGGAGGTTCACCTTCCAGCAGGACAATGACCCTAAGCATACTGCTAAAGCATCACTCGAGTGGTTTAAGGGGAAACTTTAAATGTCTTGGAATTACCTAGTCAAAGCCCAGACCTCAATCCAATTGAGAATCTGTGGTATGATTTAAAGATTGCTGTACACCAGCGGAACCCATCCAACTTGAAGGAGCTGGAGCAGTTTTGCCTTGAAGAATGGGCAAAAATCCCAGTGAAGAACACCATCCCAACTGTGAAGCATGGGGGTGGCAGCATCATGTTGTGGGGGTGCTTTGCTGCAGGGGGGACTGGTGCACTTCACAAAATAGATGGCATCATGAGAAAGGACAATTATATGGATATGTTGAAGCAACATCTCAAGACATCAGTCGGGAAGTTAAAGCTTGGTCTCAAATGGATCTTCCACAATGACAATGACCCCAAGCATACTTCCAAAGTTGTGGCAAAATGGCTTAAGGACAACAAAGTCAAGGTATTGGAGTGGCCATCACAAAGCCCTGACTTCAATCCTAAAGAACATTTGTGGGCAGAACTGAAAAAGTGTGTGTGAGCAAGGTGGCCTACAAACCTGACTCAGTTACACCAGCTCTGTCAGGAGGAATCGGCCAAAATTCACCGAACTTATTGTGGGAAGGTTGTGGAAGGCTACCTGAAACATTTGACCCAAGTTAAACAATTTAAAGGCAATGCTACCAAATACTAATTGAGTGTATGTAAACTTCTGACCCACTGGGAATGTGATGAAATAAATAAAAGCTGAAATAAATAATTATCTCTACTATTATTTCACATTCTTAAAATAAAGTGGTGATCCTAACTGACCTAAGACAGGGAATTTTTACTAGGATAAAATGTCAGGAGTTTAAATGTATTTGGCTAAGGTGTATGTAAACTTCCTGTCACGACTTCCGCTGAAGTCGGTGCCTCTCCTTGTTCGCATGGTGTTCGGCGGTTGACGTCACCGGTCTTCTAGCCATCACCGATCTACTTTTCATTTTCCATTTGTTTTGTCTTGTTTCCCCACACACCTGGTTGTCATTCCCTCATTACTTGTCATGTATTTAACCCTCTGGTTTCCCCCATGTCTGTGTGTGTGATTGTTTATTTGTCAGTGGCACTTTTCCGGCTGGTTTGCGCCAGACTGTTATTTTTGTATTTTGTGCTGCCGCACTTTTTCCCTGTAGGCATTTGTTTTTGTAACGGTGTTTGCGTTCAGTTTGTACTGTGCCACAGTAAAGTGCTTTCATTTCACTATCACTGCTCTCCTGCACCTGACTTTCACGCACCAGCTACACACACGGATCCTGACACTTCCGACTTTAACCTTATATACTGTTAGTTTCTATACATAATATGTGGCAGACCTGACTTCAAATACTATTTGAAAGCATGTCAAATACTATATTGGGCTTGACTGAGTTTCCCTGTGTTTCAATGGAACCAATAGAAAAGTCCCAAAATTACAAATCCCGTCCACCTGTCAGCAAATGCTCAACATATTTGAAAAATGTCAAATAGTATTTGAACCCAGGTCTGATCTGTTGTGTTGTAGGTCCTGAAAACCAAGGAGAAGCAAGAGTTGGCTCATCAGGAGGCTATGGGGTAGGTTGTGGAGAAACACTCCAAATAACAGCAGGATTTCGGTAAGAGAAAGAAAAAAATCTAAGTAACCACACTTGAGTGCCATTTCCTAAGAGAAACTTGAGTCAAAAAAATACTCTCAAAGAACTTAAGGATATAGCTAGGTAAAATAAATATATCTTTTTAGAGCAACGTTCAGAAACACCACATGAGTCTTAAGATTGGTCTCTTAGTAATGTTGTATAATCACCTTGAGTGCCTTAGGAATAAAATCCATAATTATTATTATGAGTGCTCTTAGAAACACTAAAGAACAGCAGGATTTAGGTAAGAGAAAAAACGCCTCATTAGTGCCCACTCCCTTGACCTTAACTGAATGTAAACTTGTAATACTTTACAACAGAACTCATCCAACAGATTTCAAGTCAACTTTTGTATGCAATAACCCTACATCTATTGAGAACAAAATACTGTAATGGTTTCATACTGTGCCACATTTTTTACTGCAACATTTGCACACATACAGGGACACCCTCCACGCACTGAGAGGCTGAGGTGGTTGGAGTTTGATTTCTGCGTGGGCCTCATCAGTATATGTGTATTCTGTACTTGGTTTAAGGTAAAAGTATCTGTTAGATTAGCATATCATCAGCTTGTTCATTCCCCAGAGTCAACCAGTAACCAGAAGCTGATGCTAGAGTACGAGAACTGCCAGGAGCTGCAGCTCAAGTTCAGGCCATGGAGGAGAGCAAGGGCTGCACCCTGGAGGAGCTCAACCTCTTCTACAAGGCCAAGCTCCAGGAGAAGATGCTCATGCTGGGACAGGCGAGGGGTGAGAGTAGAGACTGGGGGTCTGGGGGTGGTCGGATGGGGCTAAGGGGCGCTTTGGAGGAGATCACCCTCTTCCAAGAGATGTTATTGCTGGGCCATTGATTTGGGGTCATCCCGAATCATTTGCGCTGCGATGGTGTAAAGAAATTATAGCCAACTGAATGCGCCACTTAGTTCATAGAGCAGTAAAAGCAATTGCCATGTGTGGTCAACTAGATGATAATTTCAGCACCGTTTTGATTGGGACAGCACCATAGCGCTGCTTTGAGACTCATCTTGATAAATCAATCAATGTCAGATTTTTGTTTTCACTGAATCTCCGTTTGGATATTTGGTTAACATTAGGAAGGGAAAGTTGAGGTGAGTGCTCATGATCATTAGTCTAGTTGTCTCATCTATCTATTAGCAGGACTGATCAGAACATTTTGCTAGCATGTTATGTATAGCCTAGTGGATTATTTTGTTCTTTTTTAAATTTAACTAGGCAAGTCAGTTAAGAGAAAATTCTTATTTACAATGACGGCCTAGGAACAGTGGGTTAACTGCCTTGTTCAGGGGCAGAACGACTTATTTTTACCTTGTCAGCTCAGGGATTCGATCTAGCAACCTTTCGGTTACTGGCCCAATGCTCTAACCACTAGGCTACCTGCCGCCCCTCCTACTTGCGTAGGAGCCATGATCCCATTCCTGAAAGGTAAGACTCTCATGAACATGGATAGGCCTATGTGTTTTCTGTTTCCCTCTACAAAGCTCACCAGCTGCATAGGAGATGCTAGACGTTACAAAACCACAATTGAAAGCAATGCAGATCTTCTCTACACACACAATTAGGCCTATTACCTGATGAGCTTCTGTGATGTTTACCTGAACTTTCCAACACTTTTCTAATGCATTTCAGTCATTTAACCTACTGATGCAAATACACATTTTTACACCTTACCCATAGGCTATTCAAGTCATTTGAAATATGTTCTTATTAGCCTTATAAACATATAAACTTGGAGTGGTCTCTTTTTCTTATTGGTGTTCTTTAGTAGGGGTTTCTTTGCAGCAATTTGACCATGAAGGCCTGATTCACGCAGTCTCCTCTGAACAGTTGATGTTGAGATGTGTCTGTTACTTGAACTCTGTGAAGCATTTATTTGGGCTGCAATTTCTGAGGCTGGTAACTCTAATGAACTTATCCTCTGCAGCAGAGGTAACTCTGGGTTTTCCTCTCCTGTGGCGGTCCTCATGAGAGCCAGTTTCATCATAGCGCTTGATGGTTTTTGCAACTGCACTTTCAAAATTCTTGAAATGTTCCGCATTGACCTTCATGTCTTAAACTAATGATGGACTGTCGTTTCTCTTTGCTTATTTTATCTGTTCTTGCCATAATATGGACTTGGTTTTTTACCAAATAAGGCTATCTTCTGTATACCACCCCTACCTTGTCACAACACAACTGATTGGCTCAAACGCATTACGAAGGAAAGAAATTCCACAAATTAACTTTTAACAAGGCACACCTGTTAATTCAAAAGTTTAGACACACGTACTCATTCCAGGGTTTTTCTTTATTTTTACTATTTTCTACATAATAGTGAAGACTTTAAAACTATGAAATAACACATATGGAATCATGTAAATATATTTTATATTTGAGATTCTTCAAAGTAGCCACCCTTTGCCTTGATGACAGCTTTGCACACGCTTGAATTTTCTCTTAACTGACTTGCCTAGTTAAATAAAAAAAAGAGCAAAATAATCCACTAGGCTATACATAACATGCTAGCAAAATGTTCTGATCAGTCCTGCTAATAGATAGATGAGACAACATTTTTTTGGTTATTACATGATTCCATATGTGTTATTTAATAATGTTGATGTCTTCACTATTATTCTACAAAGTAGAAAATAGTCAAAATAAATGACTGAGTAGGTGTTTCCAAACTTTTGACTAGTACTGTATGTATTGTGTTTATAAATAAAATATTGTACACTCGAGAAATTTGAGTATTACAGCATACAGTATTCAGACGTAGCCTACAAACGTCAATGGAAAAGGTGAACCGTCTTTTCTACCGTTAAACTACAGTATAAGCTTCGGATCGGATTGCATAGAGCAAAATACTTGAAATAGCTTATCTATTTCATTTACTACTGTGATGTGGGTCCAGTTAAATAAGAGGTGGGGTACTGTTGTAGGGACTATCATAATTATTTATAATTATTTTAGAATGCAAAGATGAAATAAATCGATTTTCGCTCTGCTCACATTTTTGCTCTTCTCACTTATATTTAGCTAGGCCACCAGTGTTTTTGTTCTGAATAAAAGTGTAATCATAATATATTCCCTATTTTCACAAGGCTTCTAGGCTACTTTTGCCTTCTTGCAATGCAATACTTCAACCACTAGAATCTGTGCTTAGGCCTACGCATGGTCTAAAGTTTGCGGGAGGATAAGCACATTCTCAGGTCAAGTTCAGTTTTTATAAATGCCACCTTTTGTGTGAAAACTGGCACACACATGTTTTGGGGCATATTTTGTGCATAAGCAACATTTATAAATGAGGCCCCAGGTGAGTAGGAGGACGAGATGGGTAGCGAGGGGGGCTTGGATGGGGTGGGGCTAGGGGGGCACTATGGAGGAGCTCACCCTCTTCTATGACACCAAGCTCCAGGAGGAGATGTTCATGGCCAGGTGAGGGGGTGGTGGTAGGAATTGGGTAGGGTAGGTCATATAGAAAGGTCTGGGAGGGTGTGTGTATGTCTTTGCGTATATGCATGTATGCTTATATGTGTGTGTGATAATACGTAAAGTGTCAGGAAGCAGGTGAGGGAGTTTGAGGAGTCCAAGAAGCAGATGAAGGAGGACGGGGACCGGGAGATCCAAATCAAATGTTATTGTTCGCATACACATATTTAGCAGATGTTATTGCGGATGTAGCGAAATGCTTGTGTTCCTAGCTCCAGCAGTGCAGTAGTATCTAACAATTGACAACAATACACACAAATGTAAAATAATGGAATTAAGAAATATGTAAAGAAAAAGCTATGAAGATACTGTACTTTACAAGTTAAATACACAGGGCAGAAGGGTACAGAGGTAAAAGTGGGAATCTGTAGATCAAATCTGTTCCCGTTAACAGCTGAGGGAGGGGGGACTACAGTATATTCTATCTATGAAATATCTATTCTATACTCGATGGAGTCTCCACTTCTCATTCACACCCTTTGAAACATGTCTTCTCTCTCCGATCTCCCTTTCCATCTTCTCTCCTTGGCATGACAGTTCAGCAGCCTGCAGAAGGATATAGACGTATGTTTTACAATGCATTCTGGATACTGTAGTTCATCATGCTACCGCATAGAGTAAAAATTTGTAGAATGGACACTGCCATTCAAGTCAACAACTACCACAGTAGCTATTAGTACAACGTTATGTTTTTATATAAAATGGTTATAAGAAGAGAATCTATGACCTGAAGAAGAAGAACCAGGAGCTAGAGAAGTTCAAATTTGTCCTGGAATACAATATAAAAGAACTGAATAAACAGATCGAGCCCTGGGAGAACATCAAGGAGATGAAGGAGCAGATCCAAGAGATGAGAGACGTAGATCTATCTGTCCACTGGCCATTGGGCAGTTCTGGCAAATGCCAGATGGGCGGGTCCATTTGTAGACTAGTGGGCTGAATAAATTGGGGTTATGGTGCAGAATGATAATTATTTGCCTAATAATGGGGGCCTCGAGGAAAAAAATGGTCCAGTTTGGGAGCCTCGAAGAAAATGGCCCAGTGTGTTAAAAATGCCCTGGCCGATTCTGTTTGAAGTTCGTCCCTGGTCTTAGATCAGGGTTTCCCAAACTCGGGCCTGGAGCCCCCCCCCCCCCCTCGGGCCTGGAGCACCCCCCTTCCTTATCGCACTTGCACATCTAACATGGAAAAAGTCCCCAGAAATTAACACTTTCATATAACTGATCAAAATTCTATGATATACTGTACATGCCATGTTGCATTTACACATCCCACACACCCTCAGATTTGCCTGAATTGACCCCTCTCTCTAGGCATCCACTCAACAAATGCAGATGCATGAATCTAAGATGTAAGTGGACATGAATATGATGCTACAGGAAAGTGCCATAGCCTATATTGCGAGCTCATTGAGTTTGAGTACCCGTCACTCTTTACACCTGCAGGCTTTAAGTAAAGTGTTACCTTTTCTTTTGTTAGATGGAGGGAGAGCTGGAGCATTGGCTACTCCTTCATTCAGTGTCACACATAAGTGCAATATACACTGAGTGTACAAAACAATATGAACACCTTCCTTATATTGAGCTGCACCCCCTCAATTTGTCGGGACTCTACAAGGTGTCAAAAGCATTCCACATGGATGCTGGGCCATGTTGACTCCAAATTGGCTGGATATTCTTTGGGCGGTGGACCATTCTTGATACACACAGGAAACTGTTGAGCATGAAAAACCCAGCAGCATTGCAGTTATTTTTATTTTTTATTTGTATAAAAAAAAAATCTCCCCAATTTCGATCTTGTCTCATCGCTGCAACTCCCCACCGGGCTCGGGAGAGGTGAAGGTCGAGTCATGCGTCCTCCGAAACATTACCTGTCAAACCTCGATCCTTAACACCCGCCCACTTAACCCGGAAGCTAGCTGGGCCAATTGTGCGCCACCCTATGGAACTCCATGTCATGGCCGGTTGTGACATAGCCTGGTATTGAACCCGGGTCTGAAATGACGGTCAAGCACTCTGTTTATGCTCCCACCACTATATTGACAATTTTCTTCTGAAAAAAACAGTTTTGGATCCAAACGTTGTCAGTAAAGGGGTGAATTGGGAGCATAAACAGAGTGTGCGGGCCTTCCTGTTCTTTACTAGATCTCACCTGACCTCAGAGATATCGATGACACAGTCTTTCGGACCTACCAGGTCATTGCTGATAAGAAAGTCTTTGCCAACGTCAACAGTTTCATGGGTGTAGTGTTCCCCATCCTCCCTTGGTGGAAGCCTCACCTGCCTTTTATTTTTTTACCCCTTTTTCTCCCCAATTCCGCGGTATCCAATTGGTAGTTACAGTCTTGTCTCATCGCTGCAACTCCCGTACGGACTCGGGAGAGACGAAGGTCGAGAGCCGCGCGTCCTCCGAAACACAACTCAACCAAGCCGCACTGCTTCTTGACACAATGCCCGCATAACCTGGAAGCCAGCCGCACCAATGTGTCGGAGGAAACACTGTACACCTGTGGACCATGTCAGTGTGCACTGCACCCGGCCCGCCACAGGAGTCACTAGTGCACAATGGGACAAGGACATCCCTGCCGGCCAAACCCTCCCCTAACCCAGACGATGCTGGGCCAATTGTGCGCCGCCCCCTGGGTTTCCTGGTCGTGGCTGGCTGCGACAGAGCCTGGACTCCAGAATCTCTAGTGGCACAGCTAGCACTGCGATGCAGTGCCTTAGACCACTGCGCCACTCAGGAGGCCCTCACCTGCCTTACCTACTTCAGAGGGGTTGGGTTAAATGCGGAAGACACATTTCGGTTGAATGCATTCAGTTGTGCAACTGACTAGGTATCCCCCTTCCTCTTACTACCTCAACAGTTTTGTTTTTCACTAAAACCAAGTACTGTCTAATAATAGTAAACCCGCTTTCAAACTTGCAAGTACAATAGAAAGGCAGGTTTTAAATTAAGATGATGCATTGTTCTAAGGCCCAAATTTAACTTAAAAGATTTACAATGTTATCGTACCATCCATGGTAAATACAACACATTATACAAAATAATCTGAATAAAGAAATACCTTACAAACAGATACATTCTTGAATATCGTCAATAGGATACCTCCCCTGAAACCTGAATGCCTAGGCTACTTTACATTATCAGAGATAGACAAGGCTTACCTTGCTTCAAAGTAGCCTAGCCAACATTTGATTGAGGGGATTTTTTAATATGAACATTGGTGTGCAGGGTTCAGTAGGTATGAAGGGTATACTACAAAGCAGGGTCAATGAGTTAGCCAGTTAACTTTGATTAACAACCAAACATATCTACAGATTTTCAGGTTCATTAATAAAGCTAAATTTCGATATGTTTTTGGGGGTTTTGAGTCAATTAGACCATGCCCATTTCAATATTTAGGCAAGTTAGCTGGTGTAGGGGGTCGGTCCCAAAGACCCTCCCCATTATTGATTAAGGGGACCTTAAGATTCATATGTTTTGCTGCAGGCCTTATAATAAGATACTGTTGCTATGTGTCTAAAAGCTTTGCCACTATATGTTGCACAAAACATCTATTAATCTTTATGGTTAAGCCCTAGCTGTTGCAAGAGTGTGCTTGCAGGCTAGGTCTGAGTCAGACCGAAACTAGATAAAGGGAAGTAAACATTGTCTGGTTTTGATATTTTTATCTTCTAAGACAGTGGACAATTCTAATAAATTCAGTGAAGCTACTGTACTAGGTTGCCTTGTAAGGTAATCTCAGCTTATTGATACACATATACATTGACGTAGGTGATCATACTACTAGGGAGTGATCACATGTATAAAATCAGCTGTGCCCTTAGCTGGGGTGCAGAACTTACTCAGAAACATGTGTGCTATGTTCCTGATTGTCAACTTCTGTCTGCAATTGCATTAATAAATTAATGATTGATTTACTTAAAAAATATATTGTCTGACTGCTGATTTCACCAATGAGCCAAAGATTGACAAGGGACAAGGAACAAACCCCAACACTGGCTAATTCATTGATTCTGCTTTGTAATATAGCCCTCTGGTGTGGGACATGGAGAAAGCAACAACTGTCTTTCCCTGGGAGATTCTCAACTGGGAAAATGTACGTCCTCTCCTCGACTCCTCCATAAAACAACAAGCAGTTCCCATATGTAGGAGTGTCAATTTGTTTATAGGTGAACGAAAGAGTGTCCTCTCCTTGATAGCCTCCTCCCGCCGAGGAAGTACAAGTGTATCCTTCCGACGGCTAGTGCGGAAGCATTTTAAAATCCGCCACACACCCTTTGAGTCAGCAGTTGTTTTCTCGAAGGAGAAAAGCATGCATACATTTAAAAACGATACGCTACTTATCCTTTTATCTATTAAATGTCTCGCACAAAAATACATTTATTTTTACTACTTTACACATTTATTTTAGGATTCTACCCCTGTGACGTGCTAGCAGAGAAGGTGTCTCATTTCATACAACTACATTTGTTTGCAGGTTTCCTCCCCTCCTGTCTTCGATTACCTTTTAACTTTTTCAAAAGGAGTTGAGGACGGAGGAGTGGGCGCGAGTTGGAGATCCTAGACTTAGTTACACTTCTCATCTTTGTATCTATCCCATTACGGCGTCTGTGACAGCCTCAATGGTGCTGCCCATGCTATCTCCATTTTAAAGTAGTCAATTTGTTCTTCTACTACTTCTATGAGTTGGTAAATAAACTGAAAGGGTGCATACTGCCACCAGGAGTGTTTTGTTTGAACAGGTATAAGGCCAGGAGGTGCAAAAAAACAAGTGGAGGGCCAGTCACACCATAAACCAATCAGAGCACACAAACAATTCAAACGGACTGACGGGAGAGCATTCACCGTTCATTGTTACTCTAATAATGGCACCTCCACAAAAGAGGGTATTCATATGAAGTGTTCCCATTTTCCTTCAATAGCATAAATCACATAGCCTATCTTTATCTTCATGTTTGGCTCTGGCATAAACTATATGTAGTATTATGCCTACACATTAGGAGCTGACATTGGAATTTGAACAGTATAAGATGGGAAGGGCCAGTTAGAGCCTTCATTGTGGCTAACACAAGAGGCAATCTTAGATCATGTGAATCAATGACGCCATGCTCGGAGTGACAGAGGGGGCTTTATCTGGGGACACTGACATCAGAGCCACCTCCACAATCACACCAGCCGTCTCCAGCTCAGTCGTGGTGTCCATCGGCTGCCCCATTGTCTGTCTGTCCGCATGCCGTCTTACTGCGAAGCACTGGTCGATGTCACCAATGCCACACCATAACAATCACACCCTCCCCCCCTATTTACACCATATGTATTGTGATTTGTGATTGTGCTTTTTGACCACTTAATGACGTGGTGGTTATCCTTTAAGAGAAGAATAGAGAGGTTGTCCTCTCTCATTGCCCATGTGGAGTGGGTGGTGCGGTTTGTGTGTGTGTGTGTGTGTGTGTGTGTGTGTGTGTGTGTGTGTGTGTGTGTGTGTGTGTGTGTGTGTGTGTGTGTGTGTGTGTGAGAGAGAGAGAGAGAGA
>QNTS01013454.1:14217-25135 GCA_003317085.1 Hucho hucho
TGTGTGTGTGTGTGTTCCCCTACCTGCGATCATGTCGTCCACAGAGCTCAGCTTGGACAGGACCTGTTGTATGAGGCCCACCTCTGTGCTGGTCTGAAGGTTCCGCACACTCTTCCTCAGGATGGCTGTGAACATGGACCACACCTGGTGACACAACAACACAAACAGAACTTTTTCTGATCTAAAGGTCTCACTGCAGTTATTCAACATTTGTAAGGGGATATTGTAAAAAAAAATTAAAATTAAAATGAGTCCCTATAGCACCCCTGGGATTGAAACGGGGAACCTCAGAGCAGTAGCTCTTCCTCTATTCCCCCGCCACACTAGCAAGCCGCCAGCCTACTTGATGGTTATATGCGCTCCCGTTGCCCCTAGTGGACAGCAATGAACTTGCACGAGGACCTGGAGAAGCATCGAATACTGCAGGGGATCTGGTGTGACCTTGCTGCTTTTCATTCACCTAACCTTTCATTGTCTGTCTCATACTGGCAATAGTGTCAAATCATTTATGGTTGATTAGGGTTGTTAAGTTCTGATAAATTAAAAAATGTTGGGAAAGTTAAGGACCAAAAAATGTATTGCAAAATAGTTGGGAAGAGATTGTTTATGTAACGATTCCATGGCACATATAGGGTTGCAAAGGGTCGGAAACCTTCCGGTACATTTCTGGAATTTTTCTGGAAAATTTCCGTGGGAAGTTAATTTGGGGAATTTTGCTTAAATTCATAAAAAAAAAGTTAGCTTATAACAGTGAACCTTGTTTGTGGGATACACATAAGGCAATTCTAGGTCTTGTGGCATATTTTGTACAGCTGATTCTCCAGATCTTGCACACTAATGAGATGCTATTGAGCCCACAATACTACACTCTTTGAGCCCAAGAGTACATGCTTTCTGGTGAGTTTTGATTACAATACTGGGTTGGGTGAATATATTTTATATGACATTTGTTAACTAGTAAATCATTTCTAACTTGTTAACAATTTCTGATGGGTTTTAGCTTGCTTGAGCCTGCTAACTGAGTAGTGTTAATTCACCTGTTTCCATACATGTGTCATTTTAAAACATTTATCTTACAAAGGAGTTATTTAATCTAACTGCTTAACTATTCATCTGTACATGGAATTAGTTTTTTTTGTACTAATTTCTTTCTAATCTTTACAGGAAAATGCCACGGGCACTATCTGACGTGTGGAGACATTTTACTGCAGCTAACGTAGAGGGAAAAGCTGTGTACATTTGCAAATACTGCGCCAAATCACATGTAAAGAATGCAACAAAGATGCAGAATCATCTGGCCAAGTGCATAAAGTTCCCTCAGCGCTCACAACAAGCAACCTGACAAAAGTTCCTCTACTTCTAATCGAGGTGAAAATGATGAATCAGACACCTTATCGATAGCAACAGCTCATGGTCCTCTTGGAATCAGAAGTTTTTTTGATTCAATTGAGGAACGTAGTTAGAGAAATGCTGATGAATGTCTTGCTCGAGCTGTGTATGCAACTGGTTCACCTCTGATGCTCACAGGCAATGTGTATAGGAAGAGATTTCTGAATGTTCTTCGCCCAGCATACAACCAGACATGCTTTATCTACTAATTTGCTGGATGCAGAGTTCAACAGAGTTCAAGTGATTGTCAAGCAAATCATAGAGAAAGCAGACTGTACAGCAATCATCACTGATGGGTGGTCGAACATTCGTGGGCAAGGAATAATTAACTACATCATCTCCACCCCTCAACCAGTATTCTACAAGAGCACAGACACAAGGGACAAGACACATCGGTCTCTACATTGCAGATAAGCTGAAGGGCAGTCATCAATGACCTTGGACCACAGAAGGTATTTGCACTAGTGACAGACAATGCTGCGAACATGAAGACTGCTTGGTCTAAAGTGGAGGAGTCCTACCCTCACATCACACCCATTGGCTGTGCTGCTCATGCATTGAATCTGCTCCTCAAGGACATCATGGCACTGAAAACAATGGATACACTCTACAAGAGAGCCAAGCAAATGGTTAGGTACGTGAAGGGTCATCAAGTTATAGCAGCAATCTACCTCACAAAACAAAGTGAGAAGAATAAGAGCACCGCATCAAAGCTTCTCAGCAACACCCGTTGGGGTGGGGTTGTCATCATGTTTGACAGTCTCCTGGAGGGGAATGAGTCTCTCCAAGAAATGCCCATATCACAGTCTGCCGATATGGACAGCCCCATCAAGAGGATCCTCCTGGATGATGTATTTTGGGAGAGAGTAGTAAGCAGCCTGAAACTCCTGAAACCTATAGCAGTAGCCATTGGCCGGATTGAGGAAGACAATGCCATCCTGTCTGATGTTCAGACTCTGCTTGCAGATGTAAGAGAAGAAATCCGTACTGCCCTGCCCACTTCACTGTTGCTCCAAGCAGAGGAAACTGCAGTTTTGAAATACATCAAAAAGCATGAAGACTTCTGCCTGAAGCCCATACACGCCGCAGCGTACATGTTGGACCCCAAGTATGCTGGCAAGAGCCTCCTGTCTGGTGCAGAGATCAACAAGGCCTATGGTGTCATCACTACTGTGTCTCGCCACCTTGGCCTGGATGAGGGCAGGGTTCTTGGCAGTCTGGCGAAGTACACTTCCAAGCAAGGGCTTTGGGATGGAGATGCAATATGGCAGTCGTGCCAACATCTCATTAGCCACCTGGTGGAAGGGACTTTGTAGATCTGAGGCTCTTTCCCCTGTTGCCTCCATCATCCTCCAAATCCCACCAACATCAGCTGCCTCAGAGCGCAACTGGTCCTTGTTTGGGAACACACACACCAAAGCACGCAACAGGCTGACCAATACAAGGGTTGAGCAATTGGTGGCCATCCGGGCAAATTTTGGGCTTTTTTGAGCCTGACAATGAGCCATCCTCAACAAGGTTGGAAAGTGACCGTGAAGATGAAGCCTCAGAGTCTGATGTTCAAGGAGGTGGACATTGAGGAGGTCCAGGGAGAAGACATGGAAGCTTGAGAGGAAGACAACCAAAGCTTTAGTTTCTAGACTAGATCATTTTACATTTTTGGGAGATGCGATGGATCATTGGGGATCATTCAATATTCCCTTTCTTTTGTTGTTCAGTGAAAATCATCCCATGTGAAGAGTCAACTAATAGAAATTAAAGCTAACTGGGAATATATGGGAATTAACAGAAAAATAGGCAAATTAATATTAATACCATTTATAAGTAGATGTTTTTTGCATTGGAGACAGAAACATTTTATCATAAGTGACAGCAAATTATGGACTTACTAGGATTAAAATGTCAGGAATGGTGAAAGTTTAAATGTATTTGGCTAAGGTGTATGTAAACTTCTGACTTCAACTGTATATCATGGGCAGTATAGACTAACAATGGGAATTCCAAACTAGGGGTGTGATGTTTATAATATTTAAAACACATTTGGGATCATTAACGTTTTGGAAAAATCCTTAAAAAATGTTATCGTATTTTTTATTCTAAAAAAAAAGTAAAAATCACTAGTCATTACAAAACTCCCATTAACATCATAAGAATTGTTTTTATCAACGTAACAACAGTGGAGGAGATATGCAATGCATTTTTTTTTTAAATGATTTGCTTCGGCACAGACAAAGTACTCCACACGTCATCGTCGTTAACAGAAAAATGGCAGAGAGTGAGACAGGTGAAGCGACAGCAGCGAAGTTTGAATGAGAAGGTGAAACGGCAAAAATATTGCAAGGTGCTGGAAGGGCACCGTGAGACCCGCAGAAATGATTGCAGTTGATATGCAGCAGTTGTCGATGGTAGAGGATGTCGGCTTCAATACCATTAAATTCAATTAATAGTAATGGTATATCTAGAACCAGACTACAACATGCCATGTCGAAAAAAACGTGACAGCCCTGATGGAGAAATTGTACAAAGGTTCCTCTGCAAGCACAAAGTTCTCAAACACCATAACGTGGCGTTAACAACAGGTTGTTGGATGTCTATGAACACGCTGTCATACATCACTGCAACGAGCCGTCGCATTGATGAGAAGTAGGACATGAAGTCCCATGTCCTGACAACTGAGAACATGGAGGAGAGGCACACAAGATAGAACCTAAAACAGCATTAATACCATGGTTGCCGAGTGGGTATGGGGACACCAGTACGATGAGCACCGTCTGGTAGGTAGCCAGGACAGCCGTAGATTGAATAGCGGTCAGACACAGGACCACATCTGAATGGTAAATTCATGTCATTTTAAACGTTGTCGGTGATCACTGTTGTGTCAACGGCAAATTGAATGATGGTGTTGGAGTCGTGCTTGGCCACGCAGTCGTGGGTGAACAGGGAGTACAGGAGGGGACTAAGCACGCACCCCTGAGGGGCCCCGGTGTTGAGGATCAGCGTGGCAGATGTGTTGTTGCCTACCCTTACCACCTGGGGGCGGACCGTCAACAAGTCCAGGATTCAGTTGCTGAGGGAGGTGTTTAGTCCCAGGATCCTTAGCTTAGTGATGAGCTTTGTGGGCACTGTAGTTTTGAACGCTGAGCTGTAGTCAATAAAAAGCATTCTCACATAAGTGTTCGTTTTGTCCAGGTGGGAAAGGGCAGTGTGGAGTGCGATTGAGATGGTGTCATTGGTGGATCTGTTGGAATGGGTCTAGGGTTTCCGGGATGATGGTACTGATGTTGATGTAAGCCATGACCAGCCTTTCAAAGCACTTCATGGCTACCGACGTGAATGCTACGTGGAGGTAGTAATTTAGGCAGGTTACCTTCACATTCTTGGGCACAGGGACTAAGTTGGTCTGCTTGTAACATGTAGGTATTTCAGACTCAGACAGGGAGAGGTTGAAAATGTCAGTGAAGACACTTGCCAGTTGGTCCACACATGCTCTGAGTACACGCCCTGGTAATCCGTCTGTCCCCGCGGCCATGTGAAAGTTGACCTGTTTAAGGTCTTGCTCACATTGGCTACAGAGAGCCTGATCACACAGTTGTCAAGAACAGCTGGTGATCTCACGCATGCTTCAGTGTTGCTTGCCTTTTAGCGATAATATAAGGTATTTAGCTCATCAGGTAGGCTTGCGTCACTGGGAAACTCATGGCTGGGTTTCCCTTTGTAGTCCATAATAGTTTCCAAGCCCTGCCACATCCGACGAGCGACAGAACCGGTGTAGTAGGATTCAATCTTAGTCCTGTATTGAAGCTTTGCCTGTTTGATGGTTCATCTGAGGGCATAGCGGGATAAAGTGTCCCACTCCTTGAAAGAGGCAGCTCTAACCTTGTGCTGCCTGTAATCCATTTCTTCTGGTTGGGATATGTACGTACGGTCACTGTGGGGACGACGTCGTCAATGCAGTTATTGACGAAGGCGGTGACTGAGGTGGTATACTCCTCAATGCCATTGGATGAATCACGGAACATATTCCAGTCTGTGCTAGCAAAACAGTCCTGTAACGTAGCAACCACGTCATCTGACCACTTCCGTATTGAGCGAGTCACTGGTACTTCCTGCTTTAGTCTTTGTATGCGTCTCTGTGTGGAGTAAAGGTGGTCTAGAGTTTTTTTTTCCTGGTTGCACATGTGACATGCTGGTAGAAATTAGGTAAAATTATTTAAGTTTGCCTGCATTATTTTAAATTTTAAATGTATTTCCCCTTTATTTAACCAGGTAGGCCAGTTAAGAACAAGTTCTCATTTACAACTGCGACCTGGCCAAGATAAAGCACAGCAGTGTGATAAAAACAACAACACAGAGTTACACATAAACAAACGTACAGTCAATAACACAATAACACAAAATCTATGTACAGTCGTGGCCAAAAGTTTTGAGAATGACACAAAATATTAATTTCCACAAAGTTGCTGCTTCAGTGTCTTTAGATAACTTTGTCAGATGTTACTATGGAATACTGAAGTATAATTACAACCATTTCATGAGTGTCAAAGGCTTTAATTGACAATTACATGAAGTTGATGCAGAGTCAATATTTGCAGTGTTGACCCTTCTTTTTCAAGACCTCTGCAATCCGCCCTGGCATGCTTTCAATTAACTTCTGGGCCACATCCTGACTGATGGCAGCCATTCTTGCATAATCAATGCTTGGACTTTGTCAGAATTTGTGGGGTTTTGTTTGTCCACCCACCTCTTGAGGATTGACCACAAGTTCTCAATGGGATTAAGGTCTGAGGAGTTACCTGGCCATGGACCCAAAATATCAATGTTTTGTTCCCCGAGCCACTTAGTTATCACTTTTGCCTTATGGCAAGGTGCTCCATCATGCTGGAAAAGGCATTGTTCATCACAAACCGTTCCTGGATGGTTGGGAGAAGTTGCTCTCGGAGGATGTGTTGGTACCATTCTTTATTCATGGCTGTGTTCTTAGGCAAAATTGTGAGTGAGCACACTCCCTTGGCTGAGAAGCAACCCCACACATGAATGGTCTCAGGATGCTTTACTGTTGGCATGAAACAGGACTGATGGTAGCGCTCACCTTGTCTTCTCCGGACAAGCTTTTTTCCGTATGCCCCAAACAATCGGAAAGGGGATTCATCAGAGAAAATGACTTTACCCCAGTCCTCAGCAGTCCAATCCTTGTACCTTTTGCAAAATATCAGTCTGTCCCTGATGTTTTTCCTGGAGAGAAGTGGCTTCTATGTTGCCCATCTTGACACCAGGCCATCCTCCAAAAGTCTTTGCCTCACTGTGCGTGCAGATGCACTCACACCTGCCTGCTGCCATTCCTGAGCAAGTTCTGTACTGGTGGTGCCCCGATCCCGCAGCTGAATCAACTTTAGGAGACGGTCCTGGCGCTTGCTGGACTTTCTTGGGCACCCTGAAGCCTTCTTCACAACAATTGAACCGCTCTCCTTGAAGTTCTTGATGATCTGATAAATGGTTGATTTAGGTGCAATCTTACTGGCAGCAATATCCTTGCCTGTGGAGACCTTTTTGTGCAAAGCAATGATGACGGCACGTGTTTCCTTGCAGGTAACCATGGCTGACAGAGGAAGAACAATGATTCCAAGCACCACCCTCCTTTTGAAGCTTCCAGTCTGTTATTCGAACTCAATCAGCATGACAGAGTGATCTCCAGCCTTGTCCTCGTCAACACTCACACCTGTGTTAACAACAGAATCACTAACATGATGTCAGCTGGTCCTTTTGTGGCAGGGCTGAATGCAGTGGAAATGTTTTTTGAGGATTCAGTTCATTTGCATGGCAAAGAGGGGCTTTGCAATTAATTACATTCATCTGATCACTCTTCATGACATTCTGGAGTATATGCAAATTGCCATCATACAAACTGAGGCAGCAGACTTCGTGAAAATTAATATTTGTGTCATTCTCAAAACTTTTGGCCACGACTGTACAGTATGTAGGGAGGTAAGGCAATAAATAGGCCATAGAGGCAAAATAATTACAATTTAGCATTAACACTGGAGTGATAGAAGTGCAGATGATGATGTGCAAGTAGAGATACTGGGGTGCAAAAGAGCAAGAGGATAAATAACAATATGGGGATGAGGTAGTTGGGTGTGTTATTTACAGATTGGCTGTGTACAGGTACAGTGATCAGTAAGCTGCTCTGACAGCTGATGCTTCAAGTTAGAGAGGGAGATATAAGACTCCAGCTTCAGTGATTTTTGCAATTCGTTCCAGTCATTGGCAGCAGAAAACTGGAAGGAAAGGCGGCCAAAGGAAGTGTTGGCTTTGGGGACAACCAGTGAAATATACCTGCAGGAGCGCGTGCTACGGGTGGGTGTTGCTATGCTATTAAAGTCCCCGACCACTAGGAGTGCCGCTTCCTTCTACAGCTCATTGACTGCGGTCTAAGTGCCAGCATCAGTCTGTGGTGGTAAATAGACGGCTAGGAATAATATAGATGAGAACCCTCTTGGTAGACAGTGTGCTCTACAGCTTATCATGAGGTACTCTACCTCAGGGAAGCAATACCTCTAGACTTCTTTAATATTACACATCGTGCACCAGCAATTACTGACAAATAGAAACAAGCCCCACGTCTTACCGGAAGTAGCTGCTCTGTTCTGCCGATGCACGGAAAACCCAGCCAGCTCTATATTATCCGTGTCGTGGTTCAGCCACGACTCGGTGAAACATAAGACATTACAGTTGTTAATGTCCCGTTGGTAGGATAGTCTGGACCGTAGATCATCCAGTTTATTCTCCAGTGATTGACCAATAGAACCGAAGGTAGTGGTGATTTACTCACTCGCCTACTCACTCGCCTACGAATCCTCACAAGGCACCCCGACCACCGACTATATCTCCACCTTTTCTTCACGGAAATTACGGGGATTTGGGCCTGGTCTCCCAGAAAGCAGTATATCCTTTCGCGTCGGACTCATTAAAGAAAAAATATTTGTCCAGCTCGAGGTGAGTAATCGCTGTTCTGATGTCCAGAAGCTCTTTTCGGTCATAAGAGACGGTAGCAGCAACATTATGTACAAAATATGTACAAAATAATTTACAAACAATGTGAAAAAACGAACAGAATAGCACAGTTGGTTAGGAACCCGTAAAACGGCAGCCATGCCCTCCGGCGTCATTATATCTATATATATAGAATGTATCGTAATAATATATAGTATTTCTTACCTCAGCCTGGCAGGTGACTTCGCAGTGAGACAGCAGGTTGACCATACAGCCGATACTCTCACTGTCCTGAATGATGAAGTTCATCTCTAGGTCAAACTCACCTCCCACCAGCTGGAGAGAGGCAGAGAAAGAGAGGGAGGGCGGGAGGGAAAGGGAAAGAATGATTTTGTGAAGTGTTTAAACTCTTAGGCGGAGGAGAGTAGAACTGGGGGTGCGTCCCAAACCAATTCCTAGTGCACTACGTTCCCATATGGGCCCTAGTCAAAAGTAGTGCACTACATAGGGAATAAGGCCCTGGTAAAAAAGTAGTGCACTATATAGACAATAGGGTGCCATTTGGGACATTATTATCTGATAGATGGAAATTACTGTTTGAAGAGCCCTTCTAATGCTGCAGGCCACAGAGGCAACTCTCTCTCTCAAAATAAACAATAAATTAACAGTAAACTCCCTCTCTCTCTCTCTCTCTCTCTCTCTCAAAATAAACAATAAATTAACAGTAAACTCCCTCTCTCTCGCTCTCGCTCTCGCTCTCTCTCTCTCTCAAAATAAACAATAAATTAACAGTAAACTCCCTCTCTCTCTCTCTCTCTGTGAAGAGGTGAATAAGACACATCGACTCTCAAACACAACAGGCAGAAAATGAGCCCCCTCGATAGCCTCCTGAAAAAACACAGAGAGAGAGAAACAGAGCTCTGCTTGACACACTAAAATATGCTTTCAATTCTGCCATAGCAGAATTTCCCACAGAAGAGGAACAATGGGAATACGACTAATGCAACCAGTCCCTGTCTTGTTTATATTTTCTATAACTCAGTGGTTCTCAAACCAAAAGATCCCCAGATGTTTTACAATCGTGGTGTATCTCTGAACTAGCTAACTGATTCACCTAATCAAGAGCTTGATGATACATGGAATGGCTGTCAAACCATCCACTCCCCGAGGAGAGTTGTGAAAACCCTTGATTTAAAAACATTCAGGTCAGTCCAGAAATAGGACATGGTGCTATAGCACACGCGCACGCACGCACGCACGCACGCACGCACGCACGCACACACACACACACACACACACACTTCCAGTACTGGAAATGGTGGTCATGGTAACCTAATCAAGCAATTAAGACCTATTTGTCTGAGTATGAGAGAGAGAAAGCTTTACATATGATGCAGAGAGAGACAGACACAAAGAGAGACACAGAGAGAGACACAGAGAGAGAGACAGTGAGAGTGCTATTTGGCCCTAAACAGAGAGTACACAGTGGCAGAATACCTGACCACTGTGACTGACCCAAAATTAAGGAAAGCTTTGACTATGTACAGACTCAGTGAGCATAGCCTTGCTATTGAGAAAGGCCGCCGTAGGCAGACCTGGCTCTCAAGAGAAGACAGGCTATGTGCACTCTGCCCACAAAATGAGGTGGAAACTGAGCTGCACTTCCTAACCTCCTGCCAAATGTATGACCATATTAGAGACACATATTTCCCTCAGATTACACAGATCTACAATTAATTAAAAAACAAATCTGATTTTGATAAACTCCCATATCTACTGGGTGAAATACCACAGTGTGCCATCACAGCAGCAAGATGTGTGACCTGTTGCCACAAGAAAAGGGCAACCAGTGAAGAACAAACACCATTGTAAATACAAAACTATATTTATGTTTATTTATTTTCCATTTTGTACTTTAACTCTTTGCACATCGTTACAACACTGTATATATACACATAATATGACATTTGAAATGTCTTTTATTCTTTTGGAACTTCTGTGAGTGTAATGTTTACTGTTCATTTTGTATTGTGTATTATCTACTTGCTGTGGAAATGTTAACCTATGATTCCCATGCCAAAAAAAGCCCCTTGAATTGAATTACATTATAATGAGAGAGACAGAGACAGATCCATAACTCCACTCGAAACTACTGCTGCTGCTTTAAAGGAGCAATCTGTGATTAATACATCCATTGTTAAACAAGTGGCAAGGTAACAGTAGCGATGAACTGAAAATGACCGACACCGGCATTGCCTTCTTACCAAAACATTTTGCTTACGTCTGTAATTTTCTGTGATTTTGCCACACAACGTTCCTGATTTGTTCTACAACCATTATTTGGTCAACTGTAGGAGAGGAGAGTAGAGTGGAACAGAGGAAAGGAGAGAGCCAGGAAGGGAGATGGAAGGAGAAAAGGAGAGCGGAGAGAAGGAGCAGATAAAATGAGGAGGAGGAGAGCAGAGAGAAGGAGAAGATAAAAGGAGGAGGAGAGAGGAGAGCAGAGAGAAGGAGAAGATAAAAGGAGGAGAGAGGAGAG
>QNTS01013484.1:0-10426 GCA_003317085.1 Hucho hucho
ACACACACACACACACACACACACACACACACACACACACACACACACACACACACACACACACACACACACACACACACACACACACACACACACACAGAGACTGTATCATCCTACCTGGGGTTCGTGCTGTTCCAGTAGACAGCATGGTGGTCGAAGATGATCTGGTCTTCAGCCCAGACGGACAGACAGGACGACAGGATGGTCAGACACATCAGAACCACCTGCGTCACACACGTACACACACTCCTCTGACCAGGCCGAGCCGTCCACCTCACACTCCTCAAACCAGTTACACACAACATCATAGTGTCCACTTGAAGTCTACTTGTTAGACCCACCTCCACAGTAGAGTTCGCTGGTTATGTTAGCTTACAGTTGAGTTGGAATATCCAGTACATGGACAGTCTCAATCAGTGTCTGAGCATTCAAAGATCCCAGTCCATTCCGATTGTTCCAGCCGGTTAGTGGAAACAGGGTGGCAGAGGTCGTAGTGTGCAGGACTTTGAATCCAGGACTTTGTAATGCGGTTTGAATCCAGGTGTGTTGTTTTGGCGTGTTTTTGTTTACAAACCTTATCCTGAACCTTGACCACTTTGCTAGCATGCCTAAAGCTAACCTTACCCTAACCAATCGCTAGCATGCCCAAACCTAACCTGTTGCGCAAATCACTTAATCAATACAGGAAGAGTGTCTATGTTCTTGCCAGGGTCTGAGACTTGTCCAAATCGTACAACTTGTGCTCTCCTGAATATGACATCCAAACTAGTGACTTTCATTCTCCTGAATCCACGCTTTTATCTTAAGTCCACTGTCTGTTCATTGATGATTGATTACAGTGATGAGACATTGTTATTATTTGACATATTTCTGTATTTCTATAAATACTGGCGTTGATGAATTATCAGCCATCTCACGATGTCGTCCTCTCTCTTTCGATCACACACTATCAGCACAAATAAGAACCTCTTCTCTCGTATCCTCTCCTCCACTCCACAAAGAGACGCGAAGCCAAATCCAATCTGGGTTTAATGTCTTCTGGGGACCGAACATCCTGACTCCCCTCAGCTCGCTGGCACTGAACTGTCTTCAGTAAGAGATATATTGGTTCGTAACAGTTTCCTCAGGGAGTTGTTTTGGTACTGAACAGTTTCTTCAGTGAGACATGTTCCATACTGAATTTCTTTTTCAGTGAGATATGTTCCAGTGCTGAACAGTTTCTTCAGTGAGAAATTCTGTTTTGGTGCTGAAGGTTCCTCTGTAAGATGTTTCGGTACTTACCAGTTTCCCCACTAACAGATTCTGTTTTGGTGCTGAAGGTAAGATGTTTCGGTACTGACCAGTTCTATCTGGTCCTGAACACCTCCCTTCATTAAGGTCCATTTGAATATTCTTCAGATGTTCGTTTGGGTCAATAAACCACGACAGGTTAATCGTTTCCTCAGTGAGAGTGGTTGGTTAGGTCCTGTTATTGCTGCTCGTTTTATCAGAGATCACCAGCTATCACACTCCTCCCGTCCCAAGTTCCTCTTCTGTCTGTTTCTGCTGATTTGGATATAAAATCCAATTCGGCTTCATGGTCCACACTCCACAATGTTCTTTACGGATCAACACACAGAGACTGGCAGAGACACACACACACAGACTGGCAGAGAGACAGACCGACAGAGTGAATAACGTGGCGATCCTTCCAACAGTCTCTCACGGTGACAACACTCCTCATGGTGAATCTGATTCTCAGCTCCCGCTGCTGCCAGAATTTCCTCACTGCTCGTTTTCATCTCCTTCTCTCCCTCTCCCCATCCTCCCTCTTTCTCCCTCCCTCCCTCCCTCCCTCCCTCCCTCCCTCTCCCCATCCTCCCCCCCTCCCTCCCTCCCTCCCTCTCTCACTCTGAGCTGGCAGAGTCTCTCAGTCTCTTACCTCTGGGGACAGTGTCTGACTCACTGCTCTCGCGGCTCTGAAGTCGCTTAGTTCAGCTGTATTAAACTGTATGTATCCACATATACATAATATGGGTTAGGATAATACTGACAGTGTTAGGTTAGAATATCACTGTCAATCCAGTTACTACATCTTTACAAAACGTGTAATCAAGTTATTACTACACCTTTATTGTACAATTATGGTATTCAGTTATCATTGTAGCGCATCTGTGCTGCAAGAATATATATAATCGAGGTTATTAAGAGTATTGTACGAATAAATACTTATCTGTATGAACAGACCTATATATACATATACCCCCATCATAACCAATATAACCCAAATACAGCTGTAAAATAATACATCTACTGGCATTTTGGATCTGCTTTCTGTAATAAACCATTCTAACCATCATAACCTAATATTTACTTATTATTTGATTGGTAAGATTGGTAGTATTGGATTTATTTACTTATTATTTGATTGGTAAGATTGGTAGTATTGGATTTATTTACTTATTATTTGATTGGTAAGATTGGTAGTATTGGATTTATTTACTTATTATTTGATTGGTAAGATTGGTAGTATTGGATTTATTTACTTAAATAAACTAACCATTCTAACCATCACAACCAAAATAAATGAATAATAAACAAACCATCCTAACCAACTTAACCTAAATAAATGAATAATAAACTAACCATTCTAACCATCATAACCTAAATAAATGAATAATAAACTAACCATTCTAACCATCATAACCTAAATAAATTAATAACAAGCATTTCGCTACATCCGCAATAACATCTGCTAAATGTGTATGTGACCAATAAAAATGTGATTTGAATAAACTAACCATTCTAACCATCATAACCAAAATAAATTAATAATAAACTAACCATCCTAACCCAAACAACCCAGACCCAGCTGCATGTTGTCTGACTGAATTATTCATAAGGTGGCTGTCTGGAGCACGCATGTTTAAACACACACCTCTTATCCCTCCTCTACCCCTCCCTCCTAGTCTCCTGTCTTGCTCCTCTCCATCTCTGCCGGTCTGGAGCGTGCATGTTTAAACACACATGCAGGAGGATAAAGTAGCTTGTAGATGCTCTGCCCAACCCAACACGAGCAGAACAGCACCCCTGGAGCTGTGTGAGCTTAAGTGCCTTGCTCAAGAGTGCAAAGGCAGTATGTAGGGCATGGGATAGAGGCCACTACCAGCAGCCCTCCGGCTGTCTGCTCACTCCCGGCAGATATTCCCCATGAGCCCTGGGATCTGAATTGGCAACCCTCCGGTTACTGGCCCGCTTCATATCCAGGATAGTGACAGATTAGTTTTTTTTACAAGGGCAGTTATAAAATATATACAGTTGAAGTCGGAAGTTTACATACACCTTAGCAAAAAATACATGTAAATTCAGTTTTTCACAATTCCTGACATTTAATCCTAATAAAAAATTCCCTGTCTTAGGTCAGTTAGGATCACCACTTTGTTTTAAGAATGTGAAATGTCAGAATAATAGTAGAGAGAATTATTTATTTCAGCTTTTATTTCTTTCATCACATTCCCAGTGGGTCAGAAGTTTACATACACTCAATTAGTATTTGGTAGCATTGCCTTTAAATTTTTTAACTTGGGTCAAACGTTTCGTGTAGCCTTCCACAAGCTTCCCACAATAAGTTGGGTGAATTTTGGCCCATTCCTCCTGACAGAGCTGATGTATCTGAGTCAGGTTTGTAGGCCTCCTTGCTCGCACACGCGTTTTCAGTTCTGCCCACACATTTTCTATAGGATTGAGGTCAGGGCTTTGTGTTGGCCACTCCAATACCTTGGCTTTGTTGTCCTTAAGCCATTTTGCAACAACTTTGGAAGTATGCTTGGGGTCATTGTCCATTTGGAAGACCCATTTGTGACCAAGCTTTAACTTCCTGACTGATGTCTTGAGATGTTGCTTCAATATATCCACATAATTTTACTTCCTCATGATGCCATCTATTTTGTGAAGTGCACCAGTCCCTCCTGCAGCCAAGCAACCCCACAACATGATGCTGCCACCCCCGTGCTTCACGGTTGGGATGGTGTTCTTCGGCTTGCAAGCATCCCCCTTTTCCCTCCAAACATAACGATGGTCTTTATGGCCATCATGGCCATTTTTGTTTCATCAGACCAGAGGACATTTCTCCAAAAAGTACGATCTTTGTTCCCATGTGCAGTTGCAAACCGAAGTCTGGCTTTTTTAATGGCTGTTTTGGAGCAGTGGCTTCTTGGTAGAAGACCAAGTCCATATTATGGCAAGAACAGCTCAAATAAGCAAAGAGAAACGACAGAAACAGAAACTGGCTCTCGTGAGGACCACCATAGGAAAGGAAGACCCAGAGTTAACTGCTGCAGAGTACAAGTTCATTAGAGTTACCAGCCTCAGAAATTGCAGCCCAAATAAATGCTTCACAGAGTTCAAGTAACAGACACATCTCAACATGAACTGTTCAGAGGAGACTGCATGAATCAGGCCTTCATGGTCAAATTGCAAAGAAACCCCTACTAAAGGACACCAATAAGAAGAGACTTGCTTGGGCCAAGAAACACGAGCAATGGATATTAGACCGGTGGAAATCTGTCCTTTGGTCCGATGAGTCCAAATTTGAGATTTTTGGTTCCAACCGCCGTGTCTTTGTCAGACGCAGAGTAGGTGAACAGATTATCTCTGCATGTGTGGTTCCCACCGGGAAGCATGGAGGAGGTGTGGTGGTGCTTGCTGGTGACACTGTCAGTGATTTATTTAGAATTCAAGGCACACTTAACCAGCATGGCTACCACAGCATTCTGCAGCGATACGCCATCCCATCTGTTTTGCACTTAGTGGGACTATCATTTGTTTTTCAACAGGACAATGACCTAACACACCTCCAAGCTGTGTAAGGGCTATTTGACCAAGGAGAGTGTTGGAGTGGTGCATAGGATGACCTGGCCTCCACTATCACCCAACCGAAACGTCCTAGGAGTAAAATTACAAGAAAATGTCACAAAGGTGATGTCACAGAGATAATCACCAGGGCCCAGTTTTTCAAAGTTAACTATCTGGATTTCGGTTATCGGATAGGATTACATGCATAGAAATAGAATGAATAGAACGGTAGTTCAAGTCAATGAATCGCCTGTTCTATTTTATTTCTATGCATTTCATCTTATCTAATTGGCGAAAAAGTCGCCTCTGTAGCAGCGGGGACAAAGTCAGAGCGAGGGATGGCTCCACCTAGTGCCATATTATTTTCCTGGATAGTGACGTATACTGTATCCCTATACATGGCTCTGGCTCCACCAAGTGGCCATACAGAGATTGACCAGTGAGAGGGTCATTCCCAAGCCTATCAGAAGGCAAAGAAGCTTGCTTAAACCTCTCAAATCCTTTCAGATCTGTAAGTGTGCCTATAGGGAGTAGGGGCCAGGGGTAGTGTCTTGAGACTAGGGGGCCATTTGGAAATCAACAAACATCAAAAACACTGTTCCATTAAGTTTAATTTCTTTGTAATACAAAACTCCTCTTTACAGCCCTCCAGAGAAAGCTGGCATTACCTTTATATCAAAATATACATGTTGGAATCAACGTTTGTTAACTATATATCAAAATATACATGTTGGAATGAAATGGAATCTTTAATCCAAATCACTGTGGTACAAAAACACTAAATATAGACAGACTCCCCCCTGCTTCATGACATCACATCCTGTTGACCCCTGACCCCAATAAAACCCATAATGGAAAATAAAAGCGACAACAGTTACCAGGAGAGGAATACAGAACTACCTCACAGCTATCCATTGTGATATCAACTAGGTCAACATACAGTATATATTCATGCTTAAAGTACTCTACCAACATAGAGGAATTTAACTGTAATTAAACACAAATGGGACAAGAAACCAAATATCACAAATTCAAGGTATAACTCACTCAAAATTACTATTTTTAAATCTAGTGGCTGATTGATTAGGTATAAAATGAAAAATTGGACCATAGAATCAAAACAATGGGAGAAAATAGAGTTTAGATTATTGTCTTTTAAACTGACAAGGAATTTTTAAGTAGCAGGGGTGGTAGGTACTTTGGTCCTCAATAACATCAACCATCAATAGTTACATGAAACCGTTTATGCTACTGAAGAATCTATAGCAAAAGTCATATATAGACAGTCAGTGCCAGAACAAAGGTAAATACATTTGCGTTGTAGGCACTAAATATCTACAGCTGTATGAAATAAAATTTGAGTATTACATGTGTATATGTGTAAAATATTAGGTGTGAAGTAGGCACTAAAGACTAAATGCTGCATGATTTTAAGTGGCACCTCTGGAGCAAGAATTAAGACTTGAGGCAGTGACTGATAGATATCAAAACAGTACACGGTATAGAAAATGATATAGAAGAGTATAGAACTACTAATGTTACAAAAATACAAATGGAATGCATAGTGTACATCTATAAATCAAAAGGGAAGACCACAGTCATATTTCAAATCAAATAATTGGATGTTCAAAGAAAAAGCTTATTTGAGAGTCCAATCGTATAAAATCAATGTAATAGCATGGAAAGGCTACCCGGCTGGTCTGGTTAAGGCACTAGACTGTTGTGGAAAGGCATTTGTTAGATCAATATGACTAGTGGTGAAGATCCCAAGGATAGACAATAGAAACAGAAAACAACCAATGTTTTTTTTTAAAGTATATCAAATGGAAAAATTGTAATCTAGAAACAGAAAGACTAGATGTGCATTCTGAAGAGTATAGAAACAGAAATACTAGATGTGCATCTTGGAGAGTTCTGTGAGTTTCCCTCCATTGAAGTCGAACTACTAAAATAAAATATAAACCGATTATAACCATAGTAAACGTAAATAATTGTGTAAAAATAATGATAAAACTTAAAAAAGTATAAAGGAATGATTAAGTGTGTCTCATGTGGAATAAGACTTGACATACAAACGACGTGGAAGGCATTCTGATAAACAGGTTTGGTCTATACTCTGTAGTTACAGCTGTGTGTGTGTGTGTGTGTGTGTGTGTGTGTGTGTGTGTGTGTGTGTGTGTGTGTGTGTGTGTGTGTGTGTGGGAGAGAGAGAGAGTGATTGTGTTAGATGGTAGATTTGGAGAAAGACACTCTGAGGTGGTGGTTATCTCCCAGGTCATGGTTGTGGAACTCGATGAGACTCTCAACAGCTTCCTCCACTGAGCTCATCTGGATCAGAGCCATCTTACGGTCCTTCCTATACACACACCAGGAAAGAGGATTCCCCATTACATCAGGTAGTGATGCCATAAAGACTAGAACATCGTCAGGTAGTGATGCCATAAAGACCATTCCACCATTGGGTAGTGACGTCATAAAGACCGTTACATCGTCGGGTAGTGATGCCACAAAGACTATTACATCATTAGGTAAAGATGTCATAAAGACAAGCACATCAATTACCTCAACTAAACAGTACCCCTGCACACTGACTCGGTACCCCCTGTACATAACCTCATTGTTATTGTGTTACTTTTTATTTTAGTCTACTTGGTAAATATTTTCTTAACTCTTCTTGAACTGCACTGTTGGGCTTGTAAGTAAGCATTTGACGGTAAAGTCTACACTTGTTGTATTCGGCGCATGTGACAAATAAAGTTTGATTTGATCATTAGGTAGTGATGTCATAAAGGTGTAGTTGGATGTTGAGACTTACTGGAAGAACTTGAAGGCCGTGACTGAAGCTCCTGAACTGCTGAACAGTGCCTTCAGATCCTCCTCTCCTACTGCAGGACTAGAAAGAGAAAGCATTAGCAGAGAAAGCAATAGGACACTTTCAAACTTAAAGGGGATGTTGTGTGTGTGTACGTACGGTATGTTGGAGAGGTGCAGTGTGCCAGAGGGAGGGTAGATGTTGTTGTAGTTTTTGGAGCCAGGCTTCTTAAAGCGGTGGAGAGGAGAGGTGGCATAGTCCTTAGTCAACCCCTGGTCCTCATGGCCTTGAATAGGATAGAGTAGAGCATGTCATGACACAGTAGTTGATGTTAGGCGGCCCATACCGTCTCCGGGCAGCTGTGTGTTTAGACATGGTAGTGTGTGGACATACCTTCTCTGGGCAGCTGTACGGTGGTGTGTTTAGACATGGAGACACGTAGAGACCGGCCATGGAGACGAACCCCGTTCAGGTGGCTCATCGCTGAGGAGAAGACAAGACCGTCAAACACCAGAACACACACGTGCTACTAACTACTTCAACGCACACAACAACACGGTCACATACACACAGTACCTAGCTGAGCCTGTGTGCCATCAGCCATCTGGACCAGAGCATTGTCCTTCTTATTGAACAGAATCTTCACTCTCATCACGTCGCCATACACACCTGGAGAACACACACAGGTTAAAACACAGCACACACCAGATGCATTTTTCATGAATAAAGAGACTTAGTTGTAATGTCAGTGTTGTAATGTGATCGTCTTGATCAACAGCAGACAGACTAGACTACTGTAATGCCCAGACAACAGGTTCTATACCACCACACTACTCAGTTTCTGGCCATTGAAATGAAATGACTGATTCATGTAAAGGAGAGCTTGGATTTCTGATTCAGAGACAGCGTGACCAATAGGCAGACAGGCAGGCAGATCACATGAAAACCAGCCCAGGTAACAGATAGTTAGATTCAGTACCAGTTGGTAATTAAATAAATATATAAAAGCGAAACAGATTAAAGAATGATAAAATAATAAACATACATATTTAGGTCAATAAGGGTAAATGAAGACTGAATGAGGTAGGTACAGTCAAAGGTACAGCGATGATATAATATTATTGGTAACAGTAGGTAAATGTAAAATCTAAAGTCATAAAGGGAAACGAAAGGCTGATAACATACCAAAGAGAATAAAGAGGCAGTTTGGTGTAACGCTCTTTATAAACAGCAGTGGGGTAGAGGAACCAGGGAGGGGGAGAGAGAAATATGGAGGGGACAGGGGTAAAGTGGAGGGGGAGAGTGGAGTCAGGGATGGAGGGATGGAGTCCAGCAGTCAGCAGCCAAGAGGTCCACGGGAGGATCACATGGAGGAGAAAGAGAGGGAGAGGAGGAGAAAGAGAGGGAGAGGAGGAGAAAGAGAGGGAGAGAAAGATAGAGAGGGAGAATGATGAGAAGAGTTGGCAGAGGAGTGAGTTTTTATAAAGGGCAAAGAGCAGGATGAGATGGGGAGAATAAAAGAAAGAAAAGGAGGTAAAGAAGAAAAAAAACAAGGTCAGTAAACACAGAATTGTGTAAATTAAAACACTGTCACTATGGTAACACTAGGAGGAGAAAAGAGACAGATTAACAATGCAACAGTACAGGTCAGATAATACAGTACAATAACATGGGGGGGGGTCTCTATAGAAGGATTATTGTGTCTCCAGCAACTCAAGAATAGACTAAAGGAAGCCATGAAATGGAAGATAACAGAAGACGGTTAGTTCTAAACTGTAGAGACACACCCATTTAAAGTGCTCAGAGGAAAAGTTTACTATGGTGTGCTTGTACGATAGAGAAAGGATGTATACTGGTGTGATTGTGGGTGAGAGAAAGAGTGTGTGGGTAGTAACAGTCCTGACCTCTGGGTTGAGGTTGCTGACCAATAGGACGCCAGCTTGTCCTCCTCCACCGCCGAGGGCTTGCAGGCCAAGACGACTAGCGGCCATGCCCCCTGGACCCATACCGAATGACGCCAAGGCACCGGGCATAGACAGACCTAGACACACACACAAAGAAACACACACGTTATCTCAAGCACCGGGGCCAACCTGTGCAGCTGGAGTAGACCGACCGATGATTTGACAGTGTGGTAATAGCTTTGTAATAAAACGGAGTAAGAACAGATTTGTAGTAGGCTACAGGTAGAGTGAACCAGCTCTGTGTTAACGTGAGGATGTACCTGCAGCCTGCTGTAGAGTGAAGGCCTGGGGGAATCCGTGTCCATAAGGAGACGCTGAGATCAGACCTGGATTCCCTGGAAAGAGATAGGTGCGAGAGAAAGAGAGAGGGAAGGGAAAAAGGACACGAGTCTCATTTCAGTGTCAGTTTGACCGTCTCCAGAAGAGCACCCTGATAGCTACGTGCTAGCTCTTGGTACAAAAGAAGTTTGAGAAACACCGGTCTAAAGTGTGTGTGTTACTGAAGGCGGCAGCAGCCATCGCGTGCTGGTCCATTCCAGGCTGAGGGTTGTGTTGCTCTCCAGTAGAAAGGTCAGGTCTGGTGTAGTCACGGCTCTTATCGTTGTTAAACTTCACGTTGAGGCTGGTCAGCTTGGAGAAACTCACCCTCAGAGTACAGCAGCCGTTATAGATGTTCTGACCGTCTAGAGACTGCAGGGACACAGAGGGATTAGGGGTGTGTGGAAGTTCAGGCAAGTCCATTTACAGCATCTATTATTGATGTTCTGACCATCTGGAGACAGCAGAAACAGAGATGGAGAAATCAGAGGTTTATGGG
>QNTS01013491.1:6203-16773 GCA_003317085.1 Hucho hucho
TCCAGGCTGCTTTGCCTTATTATTATTATTGTTATAAGAAACCAAATAACATAAGTGATTAAAGAAAGTGAGAAAAGACAGGACGAGGGAACAACAATAGTTTTCAGGGATGAGTCCAGGGATGATTATTACCTTTCCAGCAGAGCATAGTGTCTTCCTTCACAGCAGCAGAGTTTATCCTAACTATCCCAAACAAACTTTCCTCCAGTCTTCACTCACTGAACTCTCTCACACACAAATGCAGGTTCAGACACTAACACGATCCACTCTCTCTCAAAACACTCCCACTCTCTCCAACCTTTTCTCTCTCTTTCTCCCTCCCACTTCCACTCATACTCCCTCTCTCTTTCTCTCGCTTCCCTCAATCCCTCCCTCGTCTCTATCACTACCAAGATACAGACAGTCCTTCCTAACTCAGTTGCCGGAGAAAAAGAAAGATTTCCCCATGAGGCCAATGGCTGTGATAGAAGAAAACTCGGGATGGATCAACAACATTGTAGTTACTCCACAATACTAACCTAATTGACAGAGTGAAAAGAAGGACACCTGTGCAGAATACTAAACGTCATGTCCTGTATAGAAATCCTATATAACCCAATACCACACATTACTGAGCACACTCTCCATATTTTCAAGCACAGTGGTGACTGCATCATGTCTCTTATCACAGCCATTAAACGCTTCAGCTGTTTTAAAGTCACCATTGGAGAACTATCGCCTTATGGTGAGGATAGCCGTGTTGCAAGCCAGATGCAATCGTAATTTAAGGGTAATTTAAGTGTAGGAAAGGATGAAACAGTGTCTGTGCCACCAATAAGTACAGATAGTACAGTAGTACTGTATACAGTATAGTAGTACTGTATACAGTATAGTAATACAGTATACAGTATAGTAGTACTGTATACAGTATAGTAGTACAGTATACAGTATCGTAGCACTGTATACAGTATAGTAGTACAGTATAAATCCCCTCGCACAGTCCCCGCAGCCGGACAATTTTCTCATGGCTTCTGGAAGGAAATGCTGTCAGCATGCTCAACCGGTGTCACCGGTTTTCTCCATTAAGCAACGAGTTGGAGTCAGATGCCGAGCCTTCTCAGGTCTCTCCTCCACCCGTTACGGGGTCTGAGACGCCAAAGCCTCCCACCATTAGCTCTGAGAAATTGAAAACCCTAGTCATTGGCGACTCCATCAGCCGCAATATTAGACTTAAAACTAATCATCCAGCTATCATACACTGTTTACCAGCGGGCCGGGCTACCGGTGTAAAGGCTAATCTGAAGAGGATAAAACTGTTGTTATCCACGTCGGCACCCACGATGTTAGGATGAAACAGTCAGAGGTCATCAAGACCAACACAGCTTCAGCATGTACAGTGCATTCGGTAGGAATGTATTCAGACCTCTTCCCTTTTTCCACATGTTGTTACGTTACAGCCATATTATTCTTAAATTGATTAAATAAATGTTTTTCCTCATCAAACTACAGTTTCTACATGCAATACCCCATAATGACAAAGCGAAAACAGGTTTTTGGAAATGTTAGCAAATTTATAAAAATAAAAACCAGAAATACCTTATTTACATAAGTGTTCAGACCCTTTGCTATGAGACTCAAAATTTAGCTCAGTTGCATCATGTTTCCATTGATCATCCTTGAGATGTTTCTACAACTTGATTGGAGTCCACCTGTTGTAAATTCAATTGATTGGACATGATTTGGAAAGGCATACACCTGTCTATACAAGGTCCCACAGTTGACAGGGCATGTCAGAGCAAAAACCAAGCGATGAGGTCGAAGGAATCGTCCGTAGAGCTCCGAGACAGGATTGTGTTGAGGCACAGATCTGGGGAAGGGTACTAAACATTTCTGCAGCATTGAAGGGCACCAACAACACTGTGTCCTCCATCATTCTTAAACAGAAGAAGTTTGGAACCATCAAGACTCTTCCTAGTGCTGAACGCTCAGCCAAACTGAGCAATCGGGGGAAGAAGGGCCTTGGTCAGAGAGGTGACCAAGAACCCGATAGTCACTATGACAGAGCTCCAGAGTTCCTCTGTAGAGATGGGAGAACATTCCAGAAGGACAACCATCTCTGCAGCACTCCACCAATCAAGCCACTCCTCAGTAAAAGGCACATGACAGCCTGCTTGGAGTTTGCCAAAAGGCACCTAAAGGACTGTTAGACCATGAGAAACAAGATTCTCTGGTCTGATGAAACCAAGACTGAGCACTTTGGCCTGAATGCCAAGTGTCACATCTGGAGGAAACCCGGCACCATCCCTACGGAGAAGCATGGTGGTGGCAGCATCATGCTGTGGGGATGTATTTCAGCGGCAGGGACTGGGAGACTAGTCAGGATCGAGGGAAAGATGAACAGAGCAAAGTATGGAGATATCCTTGATGAAAACCTGCTCCAGGACCTCAGGCTCACCTTCCAACAGGACAACGACCCTAATCACACAGCTAAGACAACCCGATCGAACATCTCTGGGGAGACCTGAAAATAGCTGTGCAGCGACGCTACCCATCCAACCTGACAGAGCTTGAGAGGATCTGCAGAGAAAAATGGAAGAAACTCCCCAAATACAGGTGTGCCAAGCTTGCAGCATCATACCCAAGAAGACTTGAGCCTGTAATCACTGCCAAAAGTGCTTCAACAAAGTACTGAGTAAAGGGTCTGAATACTTATGTAAATGTCATATTTCCGTTTTTTACTTTGTCATTGTGGACTATTGTGTTTAGATTGATGAGGGGGGAAAAACAATTTAATACGTTTTAGAATAAGGCTGTAACGTAACAAAACGTGGAAAAAGTCAGGGGGTCTGAATACTTTCCAAATGCCCTGTAAATTAGTTATAAAGATGTGTTGGCGACGAGTAATTGTCTCTGGCCCCCTCACAACTCAATCGCTGGTTGGAAACTGTTTTCTGCCCCTCCCAAAAGATAGACTTTTGAGATAATGGCGCTCTTTCTGGAACTCACCCACAAACAGGACAAAGGCTGGCCTGCTGAAAGTGACGGACTCTCCTGCTGGTAACACTAGTGACCATCCCGCAAAGGCTGAGATGTTGCTAACATTTAATCACTTTTTATAGCTATTGTCTACAGGCCTCTTTGGCTGTATACAGCGTTCCTCACTGAGTTCCCTGAATTCCTATCGGACCTTGTAGTCATGGCAGATAATATTCACATTTTTGGTGACTTTAATATTCACATGGAATGGTCCACAGACCCACTCCAAAAGGCTTTCGGAGCCATCATTGACTCAGTGGGTTTTGTCCAATATGTCTCCGGACCTACTCACTGCCACAGTCAAACTCTGAAACTAAAACAGGAAACGCCCGTTCTCAGGTCTGTTCAACGCTGGTCCGACCAATCTGATTCCATGCTGCAAGATTGCTTCGAGCACGTGGACTGGGATATGTTCCGGATAGCATCGGACAACAACATTGATGTATATGCTGATTCGGTGAGCGAGTTTATTAGCAAGTGCATTGGTGATGTTGTACCCATAGCAAATATTAAAACCTTCCCCAACCAGAAACCATGGATTGATGGCAGCATTCGCGCAAAACTGAAAGCGCGAACCACTGCTTTTAACCAGGGTAAGGCTACCGGAAACATGACTGAATACAAACAGTGTAGCTATTCCCTCCGCAAGGCAATCAAACAAGCTAAGCGTCAATATAGAGACAAAGTAGAGTCACAATTCAACGGCTCAGACACAAGAGGAATGTGGCAGGGTCTACAGTCAATCACGGACTACAAAAAGAAAACCAGCCCCGTTGCGGACCATGACGTCCTGCTCCCAGACAAACTAAACAACTTCTTTGCTCGCTTTGAGGACAATACAGTGCCACCGACACGGCCCGCTACCAAAACCTGCGGGCTCACCTTCACCGCAGCCAATGTGAGAAAAACATTTAAATGTGTTAACCCTCGCAAGGCTGCCGGCCCAGATGGCATCCCTGGCCGTGTCCTCAGAGCATGCGCAGACCAGCTGGCTGGTGTGTTTACGGACATATTCAATCAGTCCCTATCCNGGTGTCAGGAAAATAACCTCTCACTCAATGTCAGCAAAACAAAGGAGATGATCGTGGACTTCAGGAAACAGGAGAGGGAGCACCCCCCTATCCACATCGAGGGGACAGTAGTGGAGAAGGTGGAAAGTTTTAAGTTCCTCGGCGTACACATCACGGACAAACTGAATTGGTCCACCCACACAGACAGCGTGGTGAAGAAGGCGCAACAGCGCCTCTTCAACCTCAGGAGGCTGAAGAAATTCGGCTTGTCACCAAAATCACTCACAAACTTTTACAGATGCACAATCGAGAGCATCCTGTCGGGCTGTATCACCGCCTGGTACGGCAACTGCTCCGCCCACAACCGTAAGGCTCTCCAGAGGGTAGTGAGGACTGCACAGCGCATCACCGGGGGTAAACTACCTGCTCTTCAGGACACCTACACCACCCGATGTCACAGGAAGGCCAAAAAGATCATCAAGGACAACAACCACCCGAGCCACTGCCTGTTCACCCCGCTATCATCCAGAAGGCGAGGTCAGTACAGGTGCATCAAAGCTGGGACCGAGAGACTGAAAAACAGCTTCTACCTCAAGGCCATCAGACTGTTAAACAGCCATCACTAACATTGAGTGGCTGCTGCCAACATACTGACTTAAATCTCTAGCCACTTTAAACATAGGATTGGATGTAACAATGTATCACTAGCCACTTTAAACAATTTTGTATATAATGTGTACGTATCCGACATACTCATATCAAATGTATACACTGTACTCTAAACCATCTACTGAATCTTGCCTATGCCGTTCGGCCATCGACCCAAATCTCTAGCCACTTTAATAATTATAATTGTATGAAATAATGTATCACTAGCCACTTTAAACAATTCCATTTATATAATGTTTACATATCCTACATTACTCATCTCATTATATATATATATATATGTGTATATACTGTACTCCATACCATCTACTGCATCTTGCCTATGCCGGTCAGCCATCGCTCATCCATATATTTATATGTACATACTCGTATTCATTCCTTTACTCTTGTGTGTGTGTATAAGGTAGTTGTTGTGAATTTGTTAGATTACTTGTTAGATACTACTGCATGGTCGGAACTAGAAGCACAAGCATTTCGCTACACTCGCATTAACATCTGCTAACCATGTGTATGTGACAAATAAAATTAGATTTGAGATTTGATTTGATTTGACCTAGTTTTGTCCCGTGGAATAAATGCTGTGGATCTTAATGTTTTTTCCTCATAATCCTGTACTATCGGTCCACCATTTTATTACGTTTGCAATCGCAACAACTAATCTGCTCAGACCCCAACCAAGGATCATCAAAAGCTGTGCTATAAATTCTCGGACAGCCCAAAGATTCCTAGATGCCCTTCCAGACTCCCTCCACCTACCCAAGGACGTCAGAGTACAAAAATCTGTTAACCACCTAACCGAGGATCTAAATTTAACCTTGCGTAATTCCCTAGATGCAGTCGCACCCCTAAAAACAAAAAACATTTGTCACAAGAAATTAGCTCACTGGTATACTGAAAATTCCCGACCCCTGAAGCAAGCTGACAGAAAATTGGAACGGAAATATCGCTCCTCCAAACTGGAAGTCTTCCGACTAGCTTGGAAAGACAGTACTGTGCAATATCGAAGAGCTCTCACTGCTGCTCGATCATCCTATTTTTCCAACCTAATTGAGGAAAATATGAACAATCAAAAATGTATTTTTGATACTGTCGCAAAGCTAACTAAAAAGCAGCATTCCCCAAGAGAGGATGGCTTTCACTTCAGCAGTGATGAATTCATGAACTTCTTCAACGAAAAGATCATGATCATTAGAAAGCAAATTACGGACTACTCTTTGAATCTGCGTATTTCTCCAAAGCTCAGTTGTCCTGAGTCTGAACAGAGCTGACAGGACCCCGGATCAATGGAGACACTCAAGTTTTCTCATCCTGTATCTCTTGACACATTCATGAAAATAGTCATGGCCTCTAAACCAAGCTGCATACTAGACCCTATTCCAACTAAACTACTGAAAGAGCAACTTCCTGTGCTTGGCCCTCCTATGTTGAACATAATAAACGGCTCCCTATCCTCTGGATGTGTACCAAACTCACTAAAAGTGGCTGTAATAAAGCCTCTCCTATCAGCCTAAATCGAATCTTCCACTCCTCTAAAAAAATATGAAAAAGCTGTTGAGCAGACAACTCACTGCCTTTCTGATGACAAATAATGTATACGAAATGCTTCAGTCTGGTTTTCGACCCCATCATAGCACTGACACTGCGCTTGTGAAGGTGGTAAATGACCGTTTAATGGCATCAGACCAAGGCTCTGCATCTGTCCTCGTGCTCCTAGACCTTAGTGCTGCTTTTGACACCATCGATCACCACATTCTTTTCGAGAGATTGGAAACCCTAATTCGTCTACACGTACAAGTTCTTGCCTGGTTTGGAAAGATATCAGTTTGTCTCTGTAGATGGTTTGTACTCTGACAAATCAATTGTAAGATTCAGAGTTCCTCAATGTTCCATTTTAGGACCACTATTGTTTTCACTATATATTCTACTCTTGGTGATTTAATTCGGAAACACAATGTCAACTTTGACTGCTGGGTGGACGACACACAGCTGTACATTTCGATGAAACATGGTGAAGCCCCAAAACTGCCTACCCTAGAAGCCTGTGTTTCAGACATAAGGAAGTGGATGGCGGCAAATGTTTTACTTTTAAACTTGGACAAAACAGAGATCCTAGTTCTAGGTCCCAAGAAACAAAGATGTCTTCTGTTGAATCTAACAATTAATCTTGATGGTTGTACAGTCATCTCAAATAAAACTGTGAAGGATCTCTCTTTTAATGAACATATCAAGAATATTTAAAGGACTGTTTTTTTCCATCTTCGTAACATTGTAAACTCTGAACCTTTTTCTCCAAAAATCATGCAGAAAAGCAAATCAATGTTTTTGTCACTTCTAAATTAAACTACTGCAATGCTCTACTCTCTGGCTACCCGGATAAAACACTAAATAAACTTAAGTTAGTGCTAAACACGGCTGATACAATCTTGACTAGAACCAAAATATGTGATCATATTACTCAAGTTAAGGCTAGTGCTGATAACCTACAAAGTATTACATGGGCTTGCTCCTACCTATCTCTCCGATTTGGTCCTGCCGTACATACCTACATGTACGGTACGGTCACAAGACGCAGGCCTCCTTACTGTCCCTAGAATTTCTAAGCAAACAGCTGGAGACAGGGCTTTCTCCTATAGAGCTCCATTTTTATGGAATGGTCTGCCTATCCATGTGAGAGACGCAGACTCAGCCTCAACCATTAAGTCTTTACTGAAGACTCATCTCTTCAGTAGGTCCTATGATTGAGTGTAGTCTGGCCCAGGGGTGTGAAGGTGAGCTGCAAGGCACTGGGGTGACGAACCGCCCTTGCTGTCTCTGCATGGCCGGCTACCCTCTCTCCACTGGGATTCTTTGCCTCTGACCCTATTACGGGGGCTGAGTCACTGGCTTACTAGTGCTCTTCCATTAGGATGATACCCGCTAATTATCAAAATCCAGAAAAGAGACGTTAAATTCTATAACCACCTAAAAGAAAGCAATTCCCAAACCTTCCATAACAAAGCCATCACCTACAGAGTGATTAACTTAGAGAAGAGTCCCCTAAGCAAGCTGGTCCTGGGGCTCTGTTCACAAACACAAACAGACCCCACAGAGCCCCAGGACAGCAACACAATTCGACCCAACCAAATCATGAGAAAACAAAAAGATAATTACTTCACACATTGGAAAGAATTAACCAAAATATCGAGCTGGAATGATATTTGGCCCTAAACAGAGAGTACACAGTGGCAGAATACCTGACCACTGTGACTGACCCACAATTAAGAAAAGCTTTGACTATGAACACACTCAGTGAGCAAAGCCTTGCTATTGAGAGTGACCACCGTAGGCAGACCTGGCTCTCTAGAGAAGACCTCCTGCCAGATGTATAGCCATACTAGAGAATTATATGTCCCTCAGATTACACAGATCCACAAAGAATTAAAAAACAAATCACATTTTGATAAACTCCCATATCTATTGGGTGAAATACAACAGTGTGCAATCACAGCAGCAAGATGTGTGACCTGTTGACACAAGAAAATGGCAACCAGTGAAGAACAAACACCATTGTAAATACAATCCTTATTTATGTTTATTTATTTTCCCTTTTGTACTTCAACTATTTGCACATTGTTCCAACACTGTACATAGCCATAATGTGACATTTGACATTCCTTTGAAAGTCTAATGTTTACTGATCATTTCTTATTGTTTATTTCACTTTTTTTTTCATTATCTATTTTACCTACTTTGGCAATATAAACGTATGTTTCCCATGCCAATAAAGCCCTTTGAATTGAATTGAATAAGAACATTCCCTACCACTTGAGGACACACGGCCAACAGGTTCAGTTTTTGAGTCGCTTTGTTTAGAGGCGGGGCCCTGTGGCATCTGTAGCCCGGCTCATCACTCTTACGCCGGAGACAATAATCAATAGACAGCGGACACTAGTGACGGGCATTCCGAGTCTTATCGGTAAACCGCCTCATTTGGCTCCTTCAGGTTAAAGAACGGCTCTTCGTTCAAAATGCTTAAAAATCCTCAAATGTAAGTCCAAAAGGTAGGCTTCCGTTGTGTCAGATCGTGAAATGCGTTTTCAATTACATTTTTTACCGGGCCTAATTATTAGATGAAAAATATCAGTGTGGAGCAGATTGACACGCTCGTCCCACTATTTATTGTTTCTGCAGTGAGGGTTCACCCCGTTTAGATAATAATATTTAAATGTTCTGCATAAACACGTTGTTACGAGCTTATAAAGCAGTGGCAGCAGTATGCAAATCAGAGAGCCAAATGGACGGCTCTTTCACCGATGCGATTCGGTTCCCAACGTTCGCCAAAAGGATCCATCCATAAAGAGCCGACTCATCACTAGTGTACAATAGCAGTATCAAACACAGACAGACCATGATCGATTAGGACAGCCATCTCGTGGAAAAAAATAACCTTCCACTTTACTGTGTGATTATTCTGTCAAAAAACGCCATTGAAAGATTGCTGCATAGAAAGAACCGACATAACACAGCCTATAATACGCCTTGAAGGGTTATACGTGCTTATAACAATACGGCTGTGTTTACACGGGCAGCTCAATTCTGTTTTTTTTGTACAATTATTGGTATTTTGACCGATCAGATCAGATATTTAGCCAATAATTGGGCAAAAGTTTAGAATTTGGCTGCCTGTGCACAAAGCCTAATACAGTGGGCTACGCCTTACCTGTTGGCTCAAAGTGGTTGTGTTACTGCCACAGGCAGTGGGCTGATGGAGAATATCCACATATGCATGGTCGTTAGTTTATGGTATTATTTTATAGCATTCTAAACGTCTCATCAGAACCCATGATTGCCTATATTGGCCTAATATCGCCTATAAATCTAAACAGTGTTATACAACATTTGCAGAGGGTTTACAGTTGCATCAATTCACATAGGCTAACATTTCCTCTGTAGCTTGTCCAAGATGTTTCCATATTTCTTACTTAGCCTAGAAGTTGAGAGGTCCTGATCTTTGAATAGTCAGTGTATTAACTCAGTAAAACCCGTGACAGAGCAGTAGCTATCGGGAAAAGGAGCTGAACTGTCCGACTGTATCCACATCCCGATAAACTTGTTCTAATATCCTGCCTGGAGGAAGAGCGGCTCTTTCCGGGTGCCCTCCACTCCCCTTTCCCACCTTCGCTCTCTTTATGTCTCTCTTTACTGCGGGGATACAAAGTCACTAACAAACTCTTCTGTTGTGGGGAAACTACGCGTCTGTCGTCTCCGAATATTGCTGCTTAAAATATCACGTTGTAACAACATACGTGTAAGAGAAGAGACGCCAGAGTGGAGCGTTTCGAGCTGGGAGTAGTCTCCTCTAGCCTGCTTTGTTATTCGGGTCCGGGCTGTTTTCACCGAGACGTCTTTGCGGGGATAACTATTATAAACGCTGCAACGATGGCAATGCAGGTAGGACAGTTTCTCCAGCATGTCATGATGCGCTTTTTCGAATGATAGAAAATCATTTAACTGTATTTTCATGGTGAATAGAATATGAGTTATTTGAGGGGAAACACTTCGCTAGGTCTATCGGTCCATGTAGTGTATATTGCAGTAACTGTAAAAACATAACAAGTTATGAATGAACCACTGTCATACAAGATATGGATTGAATGCCATGTGGATAGACAGATTAAACAACACTTAGAAGTATTTACATGCGAGTCCATCTGCATGTGTCTACTGTACTGCTGCTGGTAGAAAACTGTTTTAGAGAGAAGGGTACAGGAGAGAAAGGCAGTGTGCATGTCTCCCAATGTGGCTGACAGTTCATTCTACACTGTGAGAGTCAGTACCCTCAGGTCTAACCACACTCAGACAGGATGTATGTGTGTGTGTGTGTGTGTGGGGGGGGG
>QNTS01013520.1:3753-17971 GCA_003317085.1 Hucho hucho
ACCCCTGTAGACCTAACACTACCCCATGTAGCCCTGACTCTATCACTATAGCCATAACCCTATCCCTGTAGCCCTAACCCTATCCCTGTAGCCCTTACCCTATCCCTGTAGCCCTAACCCTATCCCTGTAGCCCTAACCCTATCATTGTAGCCCTAACCCTATCACTGTAGACATAACCCTATCCTTGTAGCCCTAACCTTATCTCTGTAGCCCTAACCCTATCCCTGTAGACCTAACCCTATCCCTGTAGCCATAACCCTATGCCTAACCCTGTCCCTGTAGCCCTAACCCTATCCCTGTAGCCCTAACCCTATGCCTAATCCTATCCCTTTAGCCCTAACCCTATCCCTGTAGCCCTAACCCTATCCCTGTAGCCCTAACCCTATGCCTAATCCTATCCCTTTAGCCCTAACCCTATCCCTGTAGCCCTAACCCTATCCCTGTAGCCCTAACCCTATCCCTGTAGCCCTAACCCTATCCCTTTAGTCCTAATCCTATCAATGTAGCCATAACCCTATCCCTATAGCACTTACACCACCTTTTTTTCTATGTGTTTGAATAAGCTTCATGCCTCTGACCATAGAATTAAAGCATGGACTAAGTTTGTCTAACACACCGGGTTGTCTAACTAACCGGTTATCTAAATAACCGTGTGTCTAACTAACCGTGTGTCTAACAAACCGGGTGTCTAACAAACCGGGTGTCTAACAAACCGGGTGTCCAATGGAGGGTTGCTCAAAATTGACAAAAGACGTCCTCTATCTATCGCATTTAGAATTTATGATGGTCCCTGACTGTCTAGCTTTCATTTTAAATGCCAGCAAGCTGGGCAGAAGTAAAGACACTATATATGAAATCAAATCAATTCAAATGTTATTTGCCACATGTGCCGAATACAGCTGGTGTAGACCTTACAGTGAAATGCTAACTTACAAGCCCTTTACCAATGATGCAGTTTTAAGAAAATACCTAAAAAAAACGAAGACATTAAAACAACAAATAGTTAAAGAGCAACAGGGTGTACTGGTACAGAGTCAATGTGGAGACTTTTTACAGGGGGTACCGGTACAGAGTCAATGTGCGGGGGCCCCGGTGTCGAGGTAATTGAGGTAATATGTACATGTAGGCAGAGTTATTGAGATTCGATCTTAAGGTTATTAAGGCTGGTAGTCTAGTGGCAGGTAGCCTAGTGGTTAGAGCTTTGGGACAGTAACCAAAAGGTTTCTAGATCGAATCCCTGAGCTGTTGTCATGCCCCTGAACATGGCAGTCAACCCACTGTTCCTAGGCTGTCATTGTAAATAAGAATTTGTTCTTTTTCTGACTCGCCTAGTTAAATAAAAAATATTAAAATGAGTAGCAGCAGTGCAGAAGAGAAGGGGGGTGGGGGTCAATAGTCTGGGTAAACATTTGTTTTGATGTTCAGTCTCATGATGTGAGTCTTATGGCTTGGGGGTAGATGCAGGACTCAGGAGGAAAGAATTATGGTCAGATTTGCCAAATGGAGGGCGAGGGAGAGCTTTGTATGCATCTCTATGTGTGGAGTAAAGTTGGTCTAGAATGTGCAACCAGTTGGTCCCCTCTGGTTGCACATTTAACATGCTGATAGAAATTAGGTAAAACTGATTTAATTAAGTTTCCCTGCATTAAAGTCCCCGGGCATTAGGAGCGCCGCCTTTGGATGAGCGTTTTCCTGTTTGCTTATGGCGGTATACAGCTCATCAAGTGCGGTTTTAGTGCCAGCATCGGTCTGTAGACAGCTATGGAAAATACAGATGAAAACTCTCTAGGTAGATAGTGTGGTCTACGGCTTATCATGAGATGCTCTACCTCAGGCGAACAAAACCTTGAGCCTAGATATTGTGCACCAGCTATTGTTTACAAATAAACATAGGCCGCTAACCAGAGCCAGAGGCTGCTGTTCTATCCTGCCAATAGTGTATAACCCGCCAGCTGTATGTTATTATTAATGTTGTCGTTCAGCCACGACTCGTGAAACATAAGATATTACCGTTTTTAATGTCCCGTCGGTAGGATCTATGTGCTTTCACTTTGTACCATTTATTAGGCACATTTGGGCAGTCTCGATACAACATTTTACAGAAATGCAATGGTTCATTAGATCATTCTAAAACGTTTTAGGTGAAAATTGAAAAAAAGGGGCCAATCCTTAAGAGGTTAAAGCTTCTTAGGAAGCAGTGGGTCACGGGCGACCCACCTACGACAACATCTGGAAAAATGCAGAGCGCCAAATTCAAAATTCAAAAATAGTAATATTAAATATTCATGAAAATACAAGTGTTGCACACTCTTAAAAAGCTTAGAATCTCGGTAATCTCACAGCGTTGTCAGATTTCAAAAAGGCTTTACGGCGAAAGCATAGCATTTGATTGTCTGAGGACAGTGCCCCGCATACTTCCTGCATTAACATAGTAACATAACCAGCACGGGTGTCACAAAACTCAGAAATAACGATAAAATAAATCGCTTACCTTTGAAGATCTTCCTCTGATGGCAATCCAAAGGGTCCCAGCAACACAAATGTTATTTTTGTTTGAAAAAGTCAATTTTATGTCCCAAAAGCTCAGTTTATTTCGCACGTTTTGTTCAGAAATCCACCGTCCCACTCGTCCAAGACATAGAAAACGTAAAAAACATACCTATAAACTTTGTCGAAACAACTCAAACAACATTTCTAGTCGATCCTCAGGTACACTAATATGTATATAAAAAAATTAATTCACACGGATAATATCCTGGGCGATAGAAAAGGAAAATACCGAAGCGTGCGCTCTCAGTCACATGCGCCAAGGAGAAGAGTCACCTCCTTAGTCCACTGACAAAAACAGCTCTTCCTCCTTGGTTTTTCAAAATAAAAGCATGAAACCTTGTCTAAAGACTGTTGACATCTAGTGGAAGCCATAAGTACTGCAATCTGGGAGCTAGATCCCCCTGCTTTCAATAGGATGTCAATGGAAAAAAAGTGTGACATCACAAAATCGGATTTTCTGGATGGATTTTCCTCGGGTTTTTGCCTGCCAAATCAGTTCTGTTATACTCACAGACATTATTTGAACAGTTTTAGAAACCTCAGAGTGTTTTCTATCCAATACTACTAATTATGTGCATATCCTAGTTTCTGCGCCTTAGTAACAGGCATTTTACTTTGGGCACACCAAACTCTCCGAACCTCCGAATACTGCCACCGCTCCCAAATAGATTTTAAGGCTTGACAACATCCGGTGAAATTGTTTTGTTGTTGTTTTTTGAAAAACGAACAAGAAATAGAAGTTCTAACAAGTGGCTTTTGAAACGGACACTACTGTTTTGTGCGCGTGACAATGTGCGCGCTCCTCGTTATTCTTCTTTCCTATTGAACAGACTATTTTCTGTTGTAAATATTATTGTTTATTTTGACAACCTGAGGATTAACCTGAGGATTAATTAGAAACTTGACTTGTTTGGACGAACTTTACTGGTACCTTTGGGATTTCTTTGTCTGCATGTTGAACGACTGGATTACAGAACTCCATGGTGCCAACTAAACTGACTTTTTGGGATATAGAAGGACTTTATCGAACAAAACAACCATTATTTTTGTTCCTGGGACCCGTGGGATAACAGGGGAAGATCTTCAAAGGTAAGTGATTTATTTTATCACTATTAAAAATGTTGTAACGGCTGTGCTGGTTTGAATAATATGTAGTTGTGGGGCGCTGTCCTCAGACAATCGAAAGTTCTGCTTTCGCCGTAAAGCCTATTGTGAATCCGTCAATTACCAACATTACCAAGATTCTAAGCTTTTGAATGGTGTACAACACTTGTATTTTCATGAATGTTTAATATTACTAATTTTACCAAAATTCCCCCAACTTATTGTGGGAAGCTTGTTGGAAGGCTACCCAAAACGTTTGACCCAAGTGAAACGTTTGACCTAAGTTAAACAATTTAAAGGTAATGCTACCAAATACTAATTGAGTGTATGTAAACTTCTGACCCACTGGGAATGTGATGAAAGAAATAATAGCGGAAATAAATCCTTCTCTCTACTATTATTCTGACATTTCACATTCTTAAAATAAAGTGGTGATCCTAACTGACCTAAGACATAGAATTTTTACTAGGATTAAATGTCCGGAATTGTGAAATTCTGAGTTTAAATGTATTTGGCTAAGGTGTATGTAAACTTACAACTTCAACTGTATATACACAGGGTATCAGTACCTAGTCCATGTGCAGGGGTTTAATGTAGATGTGAAGATATATCTAGGATTAATCTGACAGATAATAAACAGTTGCAGAAGTGTATGTGATGAGTCAAAAAAGTTGTGAGTCAATGCAGATAGTTAAAGTTAACCAAATAGCTGTTCAGGAACCTTTCGACCCCAGACTTGGCACTCCAGTACCGCTTGCCGTGCGGTAGCAGAGAGAAATGTCTATGACTTACGTGGCTGTAGTGATTGAACATTTTGAGGGCCTTCCTCTGACATCGCCTTCTATGGAGGTTCTGGATGACAGGGAGCTCGGCTACCCTTTGTAACGCCTCGCGGTCGGACGCAGAGCAGTTGCCATACCAAGCGGTGACCCCTCCACTACAGCCCTGTCAATGTGGATGGGGGCGTGCTCAGCCCCTCCATTTCCTGTAGTCCACGACCAGCTCCTTTGTCTTGCTCACGTTGAGGGAGAGGTTGTTGTCCTGACACCACACTGCGAGGTCTTTGATCTCCTATAGGCTGTCTCATTGTCGTCGGTGATCAGGCCTACCGCTGTTGTGTCATCAACAAACTTAATGATGGTGTTGGAGTTGTGCACGACCACGCAGTCGTGGGTGAACAGGGAGTATAGGAGCGGACGAAGCATGCACCCCTGAGGGGCCTCCGTATTGAGGTTCAGCGCGGTGACTGATGTGGTAAACTCCTCAATTACATTTGATGAATCGCAGAACATATTCCAGTCTGTGCTAGCGAAACAGTCTTGTAGTTTAGCATTCGTTTTATCGGACCACGTTCGTATTGAGCTTGTCCTGTTTTTTGCTTGTATGCAGGTATCAGGAGGATAGAGTTATGGTCAGATTTACCAAATGGAGGGCGAGGAAGAGCTTTTTATGCACCTCTGTGTGTGGAGTTTGAGGTGATCTAGAGTTGTTTTTCCTCTAGTTGCACAAGTGACATGCTGAAAAACATTTTAGTTTTCCTGCATTAAAATCACTGGCCACTAGGAGTGCCACCTCTGGATGAGCATTTTCTTGTTTGCTTGTGGCCCTATACAGTTTTCTGAGTCTGGTCTTAGTGCCAGCATCGGTTTGCGATGGTAAATAGACAGGCACGAAACACTGTAGATGAAAACTCTGGGAGAAGATGCAGTTTTAGTAATGTATTCTGATTATCATCTGAATTTAGGCTGAGAACGTCTTCATGAATTTACATCATTTAGATACGTTCATACATAACTGACTGAAACAATTACTCTACATTGTATTGTGAATTCTCCATATGCATTCATCTTCACATAACGCAGTGTTAAAGATTATTTATAGTGTGTTTCTGTTCTCTCTGTTCATCTGACGTGATTCCAGACGCCAACAATGCCAGCCAAGACATCATCCTGTCTGAAAACCAGTGTGAGAAACAGTGAAGGGACACAGCAGTTTTCTGATATATTTATTGCCATTTGTTACAATTTAACAATCATCCACAAAATATGACACAGATTGTGCCCCCGTTATTCCTCCCACCTAGCCAAAACAGCATGCTACATGGGAGCACATCGTGCAGGACAACGACCCTAAACACACAGCCAAGACAAAGCAGGAGTGGCTTTTGGACAAGTCTTTGAGTGTCCTTGAGTGGCCCAGTCAGAGCCCGGACTTGAACTTGATCTTACATCTCTGGAGAGACCATGAAAATAGCTGTGCAGCGATGCTCCCAATACAACCTGACAGCGCTTGAGAGAATCTGCATCGAAAATGTTGAGAAACTCCCCAATTAAAGGTGTGCCAAGCTTGTAGCGTCATGCCCAAGAAGACTTGAGGCTGTAATCGCTGCCAAAGGTGCGTCAACAAAGTACTGAGTAAAGGGTCTGAATACTTATGTAAATGTGATATTTCCATTTGTGTTTTTATATATTAAAACCTTTTTTTTTTGCTTTATTATTTCTCATCAATTTACACACAATACCCCATAATGACAATTTAATCAAGTTTAGAATAAGGCTGTAATGTAACAAAATGTGGAAAAAGTCAAGGGGTCTGAATACTTTCAGAATGCGCTATATATTTTACAGTCTCTCTGGTGTAAAGTAGACCCTATGTAAAAGGTTGAATTGCATGAAATTGTGCATTGTGTTAAATTAGAGACGCGGAGTTGTCACAATCTTCTAAAGAACTGGACCAAGGCGCAGCGTGAGTGGAGTTCCACATAATTTTAATACACTGGAACCAACTACAAAACAACAAAAGGATGAACAGACTCAGACAACAATGTAGCACACAACACATGCACTAACAAAAGACAATAACCCACAAACACAGGTAGGGAGAGAACAAACTAAATAGGATTCCCAATTAGAGGCAACGAACTACAGATTCCTCTAATTTGGAACCACACAAAACCAAAACATAGAAAACCCTAGAAACCCCTAGTCACACCCTGACATAACACACCATAAAGAACCCAGAGGGCTCTCTATGGCCAGGGCGTGACAGGAGCATCTAAAAAGAGCTTTCCCCATTTCTCACCCTCAAAGGTCATCATTCATCATGCCACTTCATGCAAGCCTTCAGAGCTTCATCGTTCCCCAACAGAGCTTGAAGACTAGAGTACATGTAAGAAATGAAACCTTTTATCTCTTTCCTCTTCAGCCACAGTTTGTCAGTTATAGGTTTACTCATGGACTGAATTCTACCTCCCTGTTGAGTGGCAATATAAAGCCTAACCTGTAGGTGCTTAGTTCACCTTCTCTATACAGATGACCAAATGTTTAAATTCCTTTGTTGAACCAAGAAAATATAATAGCATCTCTCAGGGGTTTGGGTGAGATGGGGTTATTACATAAAAGTGTTTGTTCATATGTAGATCTATCCCCCATTCTGTTTGTTTACGGACTTCAATCAATATATTTAGTGTTTTTAATGAAAGGGTTGTTTGTGAGACCTAGCAAAGCTTTAGGATAATATAAGGTATAGATGCCAATGAAACAGTGGAAAGACACTCTGCCTCTATCTGTCTCCAAGAGGGTGAAATTGTATCTTGCCATACCTACACAGCCTTTAACTGAGATGCCCAGTAATACAACTGGAAGGCAGGTAGAGTAAGCCTTCCTTCTAAGTGTGGTTTGCAAAACGTTGTGAGTTTCACTCTGGGGGGGGGGGTCCTTTTCCACAGAAATGAAGAGACCTTCCTATTAAGTTGTTTGATAACAACTTTGGGAATAGGAAAGGACAAGGTTTGATAAAGGTACAATCATTTTGGTAATATATTCATCTTTACACAATTGACCCGCCCAATAAGAGAAACTGGTAAATCACATCATCTATCCAACTCTTCCCCAACCTTTTTGAGAAGTATAGTTCAGTTGATATGTCTTAATAATTTCAGAAGAAATGTGCAATCCTAGATATGTCATTTTCTGAGGTCTCCATGAAAATGGCTGGTCTAAGATTGGGTTCTGCATAGCTGCCCTGTTAAAAGGCATGATTATACTCTTCGATAGGTTTATTTTATATCCTGAAAAGGTCCCATATTCTTTCAGGATGTCAACTAATGCTCGGAGTGGCATGTCTGGTGTAGTGAGGTATAACAGCAGGTAAAACAGCATAAAATCAGCATAAAACAAGACCAGATGTTCACGCCCACTTCTACGAACACCATGGATGGATGAGATGAGATCTTAAAGCTTCTGCCAATGTCTCAATAGCCCCCCCCCCACACACAAAAAGGAGAGGACTAGTGGGACAACCCTGTCTTGTGTCGTGTGATAGGAAGAACTGGGAGGAAACATTTCCATTAGTCAGGATCTGAGCTACTGGACATTTGTACAGTAATCTAATCAGATCTACATACTTAGGTCCAATATTCATCCTCTGTAAAACCACACAGATAGTTCCATTCTATGCGGTCAAAGGTTTTTTCCACATCTAATGAAACCTCCACTACAGGTTCTCGGTCATTCTCTACATAATGCATACTATTAAATCCTCTTCTGATATTATCAGGAGATGAGCGGTTTCTTACAAAGCCTATTCGGTCCATATCAAGTCAGGAAGAACCTTATCTAGAGCTATGAGTTTTGCAAGAATCTTATGTGAAGTGTTCAATAAATATATTGGTCTATACGACCCACAAAGCAGAGGATCTATCCTAGGTTTTAACGAAACTGTGATCAGTGCTCGTTTAAGTGTGTCTGGAAGCAGTTCTGTCTCTATGGCATAGTTAAACATATTGCAAAAAGGCTCAATTAGTTTGGGGAAAAAGGATATATAGAATTCAACAGGGAATCCTGTCTAACCCTGGTGATTTTCCTCCAGCAGTGTTGAAAATGGATTCCTTAATTTCCTCAGATGTAATCTCTTTCTCCAAGTACAGTACTCTCTATCCTCATCAGTTAATGCTTGTAAATTGAGTTCGTTCAAAAACTCATGCATTGTGGCAGGGACACCCCCCTCAGACTTGTACAATGTTTCATAAAACTGCCAAGCAAGCGGCAGGGTAGCCTAGTGGTTAGAGTGTTGGACTAGTAACCGAAAGGTTGCAAGTTCAAATCCCTGAGCTGACAAGATACAAATCTGTTGTTCTGCCCCTGAACAGGCAGTTAACCCACTGTTCCTAGGCTGTCATTGGAAATGAGAATTTGTTCTTAACTGACTTGCCTAGTAAAATAAAGGTAATAAAAAAAAACTTTCATGTTCATAGTTATTTTTTTTTCTCTTTCGTGCGTTTTCTGTTTTGTTGGTCGTCAAGGTGTTATATTCCAATCGCTTTGAGTCTAATTTTTGTAGAGTTGAGTCGTCAAATGTTATACTATGTTCATTTTCCAGATCTCAAATATCTTTCTCCAACGAACCTACTTGAACCTTACACATCTTACCAGCACCTGAACTAAACCAAATTATTTGTCCCCTCAGATATGCAAGGAGAGCTTCCCATAAAATTAAGGAGGAGGCAGAGTTGTTATTGGTGCTAAAAAATATATCAACATGAGTGTTCAGAAACGTTACAAATGTGGGATTATTTAGTAACTATGTGCCAAACCTCCACCTTATTGAGGGTGGTTGTGTTTTACTGACTGGTACTGAAGCCAGCCGGGCAGAATGATCTGATATAGATTTAGGTAAATACTTACACCCAGTAATTAAACTTCCCTTGCCTGCAGGAATAAGAAATAAGTCAATTCTAGAGTAACTTATGGACAGGGGAGTAAAATAATTATTCTTGAACCTTTTGGTTGTGAAGTCCAATATCTTTCATTTATGCTTTTAGCATTTCAGCTGCCTGTGTGAGTTTGATACTATTTGAAGAAGGATCTATCACTAGAAGGTTCCAGTACCAAGTTAAAATCCCTTGCCATTATTATCTCTGGTGCGGGGCACGTTAACTTCAAAAAGATTCTCTGTAAAATGTAGGATCGTCATGGTTAGGCCCATACACATTCACAATGGTAATGGGCTCAGTGTTAACGAAAACCTTGAATCATCACAAACCTTCTCCCCTTTGTCTTTAATCAGAGTTAGTAGCTGAAAGGGGCAATGCTTATAAATGAGAATGGCCACCCCTCTTCGCCCGAGAGGTGAAAGATGAATAGTAGACTTGACCCACCCACTCTCTCTTCAGTTGATCACGCTCAGCCCTGTGAACCCTAGTCTACGGTAGTGCACTACTTTTGACCAGAGCCCTGTGAACCCTAGTCTACGGTAGTGCACTACTTTTGACCAGAGCCCTGTGAACCCTAGTCTACAGTAGTGCACTACTTTTGACCAGAGCCCTGTGAACCCTAGTCTACAGTAGTGCACTACTTTTGACCAGAGCCCTGTGAACCCTAGTCTACGGTAGTGCACTACTTTTGACAAGAGCCTTATGCACACAAATTGTACAAAATGAAATGATGAAAGTATAAAATAGTCACCATCTCGTGAGCTAATACCCTGACCCAACCACAAACCCACCAACCCCCTCCACAACTCAGGGAGTTAAAGAACCTATATCCTTAGGCTATAAGATGTACCTGCTATACATAACATTGCCTGAATTTGGTTCATTCTAAATTATACATACAGTGCATGAAAGTGCATTGACTGTTCCATATAAGATGAAAATGTTGTCAGACGGGTCACAAAATCACAGTTCAGTCAAAGCGACAAACATCGGCAACAATAATGACCAGACTATTTATCCCCACTTGAGCATGTCAATAATGACCAGACTATTTATCCCCACTTGAGCATGTCAATAATGACCAGACTATTTATCCCCACTTGAGCATGTCAATAATGACCAGACTATTTATCCCCACTTGAGCATGTCAATAATGACCAGACTATTTAACTACTTAGGGAGTAGTGGCGCGCTAGCGGGCTACTCCCGACACTACCCTGTGAAAAGTAAAGCGCCAAATTCAAAATCCAAAAGTTGAATTATTAAACATTCATCAATATACAAGTGTTGCATAGTCATCAAAATCTCTGCTTCTCGGCAATATCATAGCATTGTCAGATTTCAAAAAGGCTTTACGGCGAAAGCACAACATTTGATTGTTTGAGGATAGCACCCCACATATTTTCCACATTAGCATGAATTCATATCCAGCGCGGGTCACACAAAACCCATATAAGAGCTAAAAAATATCACTTACCTTTCGAAGAACTTCTGCTGAGGGCTTCCCAAGTGTCCAACGAAGACATCCAATGGTTCTTTTGTTAGAAAAAGTCATTTATTATATCCATAAATCTCAATTTTGGTTGGCGCGTTATGATCAGAAAATCCACCGTTGAGTCGTCCATTGAACCGTGAAGAGAACACGTTCAAATTATACCTATAAACTTTCTACAAACAAATCAAACATCATTTTTAATGTATCCTTAGGTTTCCTTTCATGTATATTTACTGTAATATTTCAACCGGACGATAACGTGAACAATAGGAAAGGAAAATAATGTGGGGCGTGCTCACAATCTCGCGCCCGTCAAACGTTGTAAACAACGTGGTCCCTTCACTACTTCCTCTTCCTATCTGTTCTGGTTACTGCTAGACCTTCCAGACTCTGTATAAAGACTGTTGACATCTAGTGGAAGCCATAGGTACTGCAGTCTCAGTCCTACTTAACATTGTATGCAATAGACAGCTTGGAGAAAAAGGTCATCTACAAAAAAAACTGCAAATCCGGATGGATTTTCCTCTGGTTTTCGCCTGCTATATCAGTTCTGTTATACTCACAGACATTATCTTAGTTTTAGAAACTTTAGAAACCAGACTATTTAACCCCACTTGAGCATGTCAATAATGACCAGACTATTTATCCCGACTTGAGCATGTCAATAATGACCAGACTATTTATCCCCACTTGAGCATGTCAATAATGACCAGACTATTTAACCCCACTTGAGCATGTCAATAATGACCAGACTATTTATCCCCACTTGAGCATGTCAATAATGACCAGACTATTTATCCCCACTTGAGCATGTCAATAATGACCAGACTATTTAACCCCACTTGAGCATGTCAATAATGACCAGACTATTTATCCCCACTTGAGCATGTCAACTCCTGAGTGTATCTAACTTCCTCCACAGTCTCCGAACAAGACAGAAAACACCTAATTTGCAATGCTTTCTGTGTCTGCAACCTCGTGTCCCAAATGGCACCCCCTATTCCCTATATAGTGCATTAATTTTGACCAGAGCCCTATTCCCTATGTAGTGCACTACTTTTGACCAGAGCCTGATGGACCCTAGTCTACAGTAGTGCACTACTTTTGACCAGAGCCCTATGGACCCTAGTCTACAGTAGTGCACTAGGATGTAGGGTGCCATTTGGGATGCAGTACAGGGTCTTTTCTAGTCAGGTACTGAAGAGGAATTGCCAAAATTCACCTCAGGATTTGTAGTTAAAGACTCACTTTAACAAGTCTATTGTCCCTGGAGGTCTCTTCTATAGAATGAGATTCTCACTAAACTTACTCCATTAAAAACAATGGAACGTTCTCTGTATCTCCCCAGGTCAGAAGTCAAGGAGGAAACGCTTGGTTTTGTACCACAGAAGCTTTATGGGTGTTTCTCTGCTCAAAGACTTACTTATGTCTGCTCTGAAAAGGCTGGTCTAAGTCAATGTTTATTTTCATTCAGTCAGGGTACAGCAAACTGGCACCAAAATATCTCTCTCTCTCTCTCTCTCTCTCTCTCTCTCTCTCTCTCTCTCTCTCTCTCTCTCTCTCTCTCTCTCTCTCTCTCTCTTTCTCTCCCTCCTTCTCTCCCTCTCTTCCTGCCTACCTGCCTCTTTCAGTGAATTGTGGTTACTCAGGTTGCCTGGGCTAGAGGGTCCCCTAGTTCTAGTCAAACCAGCAGTTCTGACTGGGCTAGAGGGGGTCCCCTATTTGAGACAGAACGGGTTCTAACGATTCCTAGATTAGGCATGGGCCCTCAGATCCTCAAATAGTTTTACAGTTGCACCATTGAGAGCATCTTGACTGGCTGCATCACCGCTTGGTATGGCGACTGAACTGTTCTCTATGCTATCGCACGGCAAGCGGTATCGATGCACTGGAAGTCTGGAAACAATAGGACCCTGAACAGCTTCTACCCCCAAGCTATAAGACTGCTAAATAGTTAATTAACTAGTTAACCAAATAGCTACCTGGACTGTCTGCATTTACCCTTTTCGCACCAACTCTTTTGACTCATCACATACACTGTTGTTGCTGTTTATTACCTATCCTGTTGCCTAGTTACTGGCTCTGCTACTGTTTATTTACTATCATTTTATCCCTACCTATACAGTATGTACATATCTACCTCAATTACCTTGCACCCCTGCACATGGACTCAGTACTGGTACCCCATGTATATAGCCAAGTTATCATTACTCATTGTGTATTTATTCCTAGTGTTATTTTTTATTCTTTCTCTCTTCGTGGTTTGGGAAGGGCTCGTAAGTTCGCTTTTCACTGTTAGTCTTCACCTTTTGTTTAAGAAGTATGTGACAAATAGAATGTAAATATTTTTATCTGATCCTATACAACAGTTGTGGTGACGCGTCATCCTGTTTTCATAGTAGTTTGCTGAGTCCAATAGCAACAGCACTGTGACTGAGGTTTGGTGCATCTAGGCAGAAGAAAAGCTGTTTAATTTCACCTCTTTCTGGGGAAGTTTTGTTCTTTCCCAGTGTCTGCATTGATAAAGATAACACAGGGATGTATAGCAGAGGACTGGGGACTGGGAGGACAGAAACAGCAATTAAAACAGTTCACACGCCTATCTTCTCTAAGTGCTGCTAGTTGTAGTCTCTGTTAACCCAGCTTCATATTGTAATCTTTGGAAACCGTCGGGAACAGATGCCCGCACGCACACACACCCACTCATCAGGGAGAGAAATGGTAGCAGCACAGAGAAATTAAAAGAAAGAAACATTGGGAAACTCATCGTCTGTCCGTCTGTCCGTCTGTCCGTCTGTCCGTCCGCCTGTCCGTCTGTCCGTCTGTCTGTCTACAAGCTAGTGCTTTGTCTTCAGGGAGTTCAGCTCCTGTGCGTGGGTTTTGCTCTTCTGCAGGGATCTCTGAGCACAAGGCTATAACCTTCTCTATGGATTGACTATGCGGTAAAGAAACACAAAACGCAAACCTTGCAATTTAATACAGCTTCTGTCTGGATATGTCATACATTATACAGCTCTCACACACACACACACACACACACACACACACACACACACACACACACACACACACACACACACACTAACAGGCATGTACATTCACACACACACACATGTATTGTACAACACATACAAACACACAGAAACAAGAACACAAACACACACTTGCACACACTCTAGCACACACAAACATACACGGCGGCCCTTGGTGGAGCTCTCTCTGGTTGACTAGTTATGGAGCTGGCAGCAGGATCTACAGTCAGGTCGTTGTTCTGAGGAAATATAATATGAAATGGATTTGTTTTATACTGCTTTTTTCCCTGTGTGTGTGTGTGTGTGTGTGTGTGTGTGTGTGT
>QNTS01013524.1:0-19086 GCA_003317085.1 Hucho hucho
TGTCTGTCTGTGTGTGTCTGTGTCTGTGTCTGTGTCCCACCCTTTCAAAATAAGTTAATTCCCCAAACACCCTGCTGCATCCTGTAAGTGTAAACCATTTTTGTTTACAGTTACTTAATTTCACCAATCACAAATTAATTATCAAAACCCAATTCTCAATGTCTCATTTACTGATAACAATGCTGACAGGACTGCACATTCATCCTGAGAGTGGATGTCTCTTCCCTCTCTACAGAAATCCAACCTAGTCTATCAATAACTGAACAACACAACTAGTATTTGAAAGAGGAAGCACACAGCCAATGTGAGTTTGTTTGGGTTTCCAAACATACTTTGTTGTTCCTTTTTATGAAATGACTACAGTTGTTGAAATCACCAGCCTTACTGACATTTTGTGTTGCAAAACTCCTGTTGAAACCCCACATTTGTGTGGTAAGGAGGTTGCTATGAACAACACTGAGGAAAATAAATGTACATTCAGTGCTACTATGACCAGTGGTGGAAAAGTACTAAATTGCCGTACTTGAGTAAAAGTAAAGATACAGTACCTTAATAGAAAATGACTCAAGTAAAAATCACCCAGTAAAATACTACTTGAGTAAAAGTCTAAAAGTGTTTGGTTTTAAATATACTTAAGTATCGAAAGTTAATGGAATTGCTAAAATGTACTTAAGTATCAAAAGTAAAAGTATAAACCATTGCAAATTCCTTATATTAAGCAAACCAGACGGCACAATTTATTTTTATTTTTTTACAGACGAATAGCCAGGGGCACACTCAAACACTAACATAATTTACAAACGTGTTTAGAGAGTCCGTCAGATCTATTGGTAGATAGGTAAAAAACATTGAATATCCCTATGAGCATGTTGAACTTATTAATGACATTTTGGATGGTGTATCAATACACCCAGTCACTACACAGATACAGGCATCCTTCTTAACTCAGTTGCTAGAGAGGAAGGAAACCGCTCAGGGATTTCACCATGAGGCCAATGGTGACGTTAAATGTTTAATGGGAGTTTAATGGCTGTGATAGGAGAAAACTGAGGATGGATCAACAACATTGTAGTTACTCCACAAAAATAATCTTATTGACAAAGGGAAAAGAAGGAAGCCTGTACAGAATACAAATATTCCAAAACATGCATCCTATTTGCAACAAGGCACTAAAGTAATGCTTCAAAAACTGCGGCGAAGCAACAAAAAGAAAATCCTTAATACAAAGTGTTATGTTTCAGGCATATCCAATACAAAACATTACTGTCTACCACTCTCCATATTTTCAAGCATAGTGTGGGCTGCATCATGTTATGGTATGGGTCTGCTTATAAACGTTAAGGACTGGGGAGTTTTTCCGGTAAACATTTTTACGGAATGGAGTTAAGCACTGGCAAAATCCTAGAGGAAAACTTGGTTCAGTCTGCTTTCCACCTGACACTGGGAGATGAATTCACCTTTTAGCAGGACAATAACCTAAAACCCAAGGCCAAATCTACACTGGAGTTGCTTACCAAGAAGACAGTGAATGTTCCTGAGTGGCTGAGTTACTGTTTGACTTCAATCTACTTGAAAATCTATGGCAAGACCTGGAAATGGTCTAGCAATGATCAACAACATATATGACAGAGCTTGAAGATTTTTTAAAAGAATCATGAGCAAATGTCGCACAATCCAGTTGTGGAAAGCTCGTAGAGACTTTTCTTTTTTTTAAATTTTATTTCACCTTTATTTAACCAGAACAAGTCCTCATTTACAACTGCGACCTGGCCAAGATAAAGCAAAGCAGTGTGACATAAACAACAACACAGAGTTACACATGGAATAAACAAGCGTACAGTCAATAACACAATGGAGAAAAAAAGAAAGTCTATATACAGTGTGTGCAAATGGCGTGAGGAGGTAAGGCAATAAATAGGCCATAGCCAAGTAATTACAATTGAGCAAATTAACACTGGAGTGATAGATGAGCAGATGAAATACTGGTGTGCAAAAGATCAGAAAGTAAATTAAAACAATATGGGGATGAGGTAGGTAGATTGGGTGGGCTATTTACAGATGGGCTGTGTACAGCTGCAGCGATCGGTTAGCTGCTCAGATAGCTGGTGTTTAAAGTTAGTGAGGGAAATATAAGTCTCCAGCTTCAGCGATTTTTGCAATTCGTTCCAGTCACTGGCAGCAGAGAACTGGAAGGAAAGGTGGCCAAAGGAGGTGTTTGCTTTGGGGGTGACCAGTGAGATATACCGGCTGGAGCGCGTGCTACGGGTGGGTGCTGCTATGGTGACCAGTGAGCTGAGATAAGGCGCTGCTTTACCTAGCAGGGACTTGTAGATGACCTGGAGCCAGTGGGTCTGGCGACGGATATGTAGCGAGGGCCAGCCGACTAGATCATACAGGTCGCAGTGGTGGGTGGTATATGGGGCTTTGGTAACAAAACGGATGGCACTGTGATAGACAGCATCCAGTTTGCTGAGTAGAGTAATGGAAGCTATTTTGTAAATGACATCGCCGAAGTCGAGGATTGATAGGATGGTCAGTTTTACGAGGGTATGTTTGGCAGCATGAGTGAAGGAGGCTTTGTTGTGAAATAGGAAGCCGATTCTAGGATTTAATTTTGGATTGGAGATGCTTAATGTGAGTCTGGAAGGAGAGTTTACAGTCTAACCAGACACCTAGGTATTTGTAGTTGTCCACATATTCTAAGTCAGCGCCGTCCAGGGTAGTGATGCTAGTCAGGCGGGCGGGTGCAGGCAGCGACCGGTTGAAAAGCATGCATTTGGTTTTACTAGCGTAAAAGAAAGACTCTGTAATCGATGCCAAAGGTGCTTCTACAAAGTATTGACTCAGGGGTGTGAAACATGTTTTCACTTTGTTATCATGGGGTATTGCGTGTAGATGGGTAAGAAAAACATATATTTAATCAATTTGGAATTCGGGCTGTAACACAAAATGTGGAATAAGTCAAGGGGTATGAATACTTTCTGAATCATTAACCCAATAAGTGAGACATGTAACATACAGATCTATAACCACAACAACAAGACCCTTAGTCATCTGTTCATTTATTTGAATCAAATGTTATCTGTGAGATAAAAATAAAAAAAAGAAAGTATGTTGTGAAATACACTGTATCTATTCTTGACTATGACCGCTTTATAACTTACATAAAGGAAATAGCTTTGAGACGATGGCCTTTGAATGAACTCTGAACTCATGGATGATTCATAAAGGAATAGCTCTGTAATTATGAATTGACCCAATGAACTCATGGATGATGCAATTGAAAGGATCTATGCAACCAAAGTTATTTCCGTTTGTCGTTAAACGGCTAGTGATAGCTACGTGAGGAACCCAAGGTATCTGTTGGGGACTTCCTACAAAAGGGTCTGGCTGCTTTCTGAGTGCACACGGTTGCTATAAAAGCTCTTCCCTTTTCACTTTTCACTCGGCACATTTGTGGACTTGATCACTACTCTTCTGCATCTCACAATGGATGAAGCCTATGTCAGGCACGTGGAGTTTCTGGGCTTTGAGAAACGCTTCTTCCCCAGTCAGCACTACGTGAGTTTTGAGTTTGATCGTTGTTGACCAAAATAGCCAATGGTTCAGTGGAGGTAAATGCCATGAGGTTGTTTTCCCAGACACAGATTAAGCCTAGTCATGCTCCATGGAGATTCTCTATTCAAAGTGCTTATTAGTCCGAGTCTCTTCTTAATAGTAAAGACAATTGCTTAAAAAACTTTAATGACCAGGATTATTAGTTAACATTAAATTGCTTTGATACCATTTTAATCCTGCAAAATAGCTGTAGAGCATTTGATGGTTCTTCACTTATCTTTTTGACTACTTTCTCGAAGGTCTACATGCTGATGGTGAAATGGAACAACCTGTCTGAGAAGTTGATCTATAGAGGGTATCCGGAGATCTACACCTTTCATGTGAGTCTCTGCTCACATAGTTTAATAGCCTGGAGGCAAAAAGTAGAAAGGTTGGACAGCTGTGTATGTGTAGTGTTTGTCTGTATGAAAATAGCAGTCGAAGGGATTTCATTGCTACCTCAATAACTGAAAGCTCGTAATATAGATAAAGGCTGTGATACTATTAGCCCCACTGATCTGCAGTCAGTTGATATGGTGCCTGCCTGCCAGGGTTATAGAAATCCCTGATGAATAACTGCCTCCCTACTACCCCCACTGATCTGGGCTATAGAAATCCCTGATGAATAACTGCCTCCCTACTACCCCCACTGATCTGCAGTCAGTTGATAATGTGTCTGGGCTATAGAAATCCCTGATGAATAACTGCCTCCCTACTACCCCCACTGATCTGCAGTCAGTTGATAATGTGTCTGGGTTATAGAAATACCTGATGGAGATGTTCCCCATTGAGGCTGGTGACATCGATAAGAAAGACAGGATCATCCCTGCATTGCCAGGTAAGGACATGTATCTGCTCTATGGCTTACCTCTCCACAACGATAACTGGTGCGTGGTTAGCGTTCTGGCACAAATTGTTGCTGTGCACCACATTGGTGGTGGATGAGGTGAATTTCCACCTTACCATGTAAAGCGCTTTGAGCACCTAGATGGAAAATCCTGGATAAAGAAAGTATTGATCTCTGGACAATTTAGTATAGCAGTGATGTTGTAATTCTAGTATCCTTTTGCCTTTTTGCTTCATTTGAAAACAAAAAAAGTTTAGGTGTTGTATGTACTTGGGTGAACAGACTAGGTAGTGTTTGTTGTCAGTCAATGCTTTGCATAAGGAAACACCTGCTTCTGCTATCCAGATGTGACAAATGTACTTCTTTCTTTTTGGTATAAATGCTAATCAGTAAACCATAGAATCCTGTCTCATTTTTATATTTTTTTAAATAACCTTATTCAATATATTTTTTTTTTCTAGATTTGAATTGAATTCATGAATCAAAAATATATTCTTTAATTACAGTGTATTTATTCTTATGCAGTAAAAATAGTTATATAGTATATCAATAACTTCAATTGTTGTGCTGTACAGTTAAAAGCTGATAGGTAGGGATTCTGTATGTGTATTACATATTTTACACATTTGCTTTTTGTTTAACAATTTGCACTTTCAGTTCTCTTTAATCTGTGACCACTAGTGAAGGCTGTGACCACTAGTGATTATTTAGCACGAAAGCTAAATTAACTAACACAGGTTTTCCCAAACTGGGGAATGTCGTCGGGGGTACGCCAAATAAAAATGTGATTCACAAAAAAACAAACAAAAAAAAACGTATTTTTTTATTTTTAAAAATGAAATAAAAATCTTCACATTTTCAAACAGTCCATTTATTTTCCAACGGGGCTATACATTTGGGTGAGTTTATTTTCTCGCCTGATTAGCCTCGTTTCACTGCCAAAAATAAAATTAAACCATCTAGTGTTCAGCGAAATAACAACACAATGTCAAATACAGGTAGCCTAGTCAAATTACTAACATCCAATCACATTAACCTTTACTCTCTGGCGGGAATTCCACTAACGGTCCGTATGTAGCCAAACGTAGCTGCTGCTCATGTAGGTACCTGTACTGATGGCGAAAAAGCCATGATAGGGAGACATAGTGGAGTAGTAACGCGCGTGCAAGCAGTTGCTCCCGACGCCACTTGGGTACACTGCAGCATCCACCGAGAGGCTCTTGGTGCCAAGGGAATGCCTGACAGCTTGAAAGACGTTTTGGACACCACAGTGAAAATGGTTAACTTTGTTAAAGCAAGGCCCCTGAACTCTCGTGTATTTTCTGCACTATGCAATGATATGAGCAGCGACCATGTAACGCTTTCATAACTGTGCTGGTTATCAAGGGGCAAAGTATTGACACGTTTTTTTAAATTGAGAGACGAGCTTAAAGTTTTCTTTACTGACCATAATTTTCTCTTGTCTGACCGCTTGCATGATGACGGGTTTCTCACACGACTGGCCTATCTGGGTGATGTTTTGTCTCGCCTGAATGATCTGAATCTAGGATGACAGGGACTCTCCGCAACTATATTCAATGTGTGGGACAGAATTGAGGCTTTGATTAAGAAGTAGGAACTCTTCTCTGTCTGCATTAACAAGGACAACACACAGGTCTTTACATCATTGGATGATTTTTTGTGTGCAAATGAACTCCAGCTTACAGACAATGTCAAATGTGATATTGCGAAGTACCTGAGTGTGTTGGATGCGCAATTACACAGGTACTTTCCCGAAAGGGATGACACAAACAACTGGATTTGTTGTCCCTTACATGCCCTGCCTCCAGTCCACTTACCGATATCTGAACAAGAGAGCCTCATCGAAATTGTAACAAGCGGTTCTGTGAAAATTTTATTTAATCGGAAGCCACTGCCAGATTTCTGGATTGGGCTGCGCTCAGAGTATCCTGCCTTGGCAAATCTGCTGTTAAGACAGTGATGCCCTTTGCAACCACTTACCTATGTGAGAGTGGATTCTCGGCCCTCACTAGCATGAAAACGAAATACAGGCACAGACTGTGTCGAAAATGATTTAAGAATGAGACTCTCTGATACAACACAACATTGCAGAGTTATGTGCATCCTTTCAAGCACACCCTTCTCATTAACCTGTGGTGAGTTATTCACAATTTTCGATGAACAAATAAGGTTTTATGTAAGATGGTTAAATGAAGAGCAAAATTATTGATTATTGTTATTTGTGCCCTGGTCCTATAAGAGCTCTTTGTCACTTCCCACAAGCCGGGTAGTGACAAAAACTCACAATCATTCTAATGTTGAATAAATGTATCGTATAGTGTGTGTGTGGCAGGCTTACAATGATGGCAAAAAACAACATTTGAGAGTGCGCTGACCCTGGTGATAGAGGGGGTACGCAGCTGGAGGTTGAATGTTTGTAGGGGTACGGGACTATAAAAAGTTTGGGAACCACTGAACTAACACAACAAGGACCCTCAACAGGGCTCAAGTGGTTAAGCTTGTGTTGATACAACATGGGGAAGCAGAAGTTGCGAACAAACCTCACAGTACTATGCAATACCAGAATTTTCCCCAGAAATTAAGTATACCTATGAAGATTTTACTCTAACCAATATCATGTATTGACTGGATTTGGACAATTTGGAAGGTGTATAAGGGCACAATGCGAGACCCAGATGCAGACACGGGAGGCAGATGGTTTGAGTCTTTGATATTTATTGAACAATCTAAACGGGTTAGGCAAGAGAATGGTCGTGGACAGGCAAAAGGTCAAAACCAGTTCAGAGTCCAGGAGGTACAGAGTGGCAGGCAGGCTCGAGTTCAGGGCATGCTGAATGGTCGGCAGGCAGGTACGGAGTCCAGAAAACAGACAAGGGTCAAAACCAGGAGGACTAGCAAAAGATAATTGAAAAGGCAGGCGCACAGGAAAACCACACTGGTTGACATGGAACTTACAAGACGAACTGGCAAAGACCGACAGAAAACACAGGTTTAAATACCCAGGGAATAATGGGGAAGATGGGTGACACCTGGAGGTGGGTGGAGACAATCACAAAGACCGGTGAAACAGATCAGGGCGTGACAAGGTGTAGGATTAGGATCTGATTTTAGCTGCAAAACAGGTTTCATTTCAGTGTCAGTACATTGAAAAGCAAACCCTGGTTTGTAAGCAGCTACTCTGTTTCACCAAATCCTATTTGCTTTGCACTCATTTACAAGTAGCTTTAATGACAGTGTGATACATTAAGAGGAAACTGCAATGTGCATTTAGTTCCTTGTCCAACGCAAAGGTCCACATTTTCATAGGTTAACATAACGTCTGCATCCAACAATGTAGTGTGCTATTTTGAATAGTCCATTTTAATTGACCTGCTAATTCTATTTTCCTTCTGTCCCTCAAATCCTCAGCGCCAAAATGGTTGGACAGCCAAAAGAGCACCGAAACCAGGCAGAGCACTCTGGCTGAGTACTGCCACTCTCTCATCAACCTGCCCCCAAAGATATCCCGCTGCCAGCTAGTATGCAACTTCTTCAAGGTCCGACCGGAGGACGAGAACCCACCCGCTCAACAGACGTAAGTACAACAACAAGCAATGTCTCACTACTAATCTGTAAACACTGTGGCTACATTATGATTATTTACCCTTCTCCTGAAGTGTGCACTCGTAGACTCCCCTACATGGATTTAAAAGGGATGGACTGGTGTGAGGAATATGGTGGAAACTCACTCCAGTCATGTATGCGCCAATCCAATGCTGTACGTCTAAGCTCTTAGATCACAACATCTACTAAGCTAACCTATAGAGTTGTTTTAAGATGGATTCTAAGATCCCTGTAGGTCAATAATTTGTTTAATTAAATATTGAATTTGGCCTTTACTGCTACAGCCCGTAGAAATGCATTGAATAACAGATGGCAAAACAGACAGTCAAAAAAATGTATAATAAGGAATAAGGTTTTGAAGTGTTTGTCCTATATCTGAGAGAGAACAATTTAGACCCGTGTTTGGTAAACATTATTTATGCCACTTTTTACCCCCTATGCACATTGTGCCATTTTTACAGCCTGGTACTGGGTTACATTCAAATGACTCACCTGAAGCTTGTGTGGCTCATAGAGCAAAACAAGCGGCACCTCCGTGAATCGTGATCGAGTCTCCCCTTTCGATATTGGTGACTTATTAGTTTGTAGCTCAAATGGCTTGGTCTGGATGTATATAAACCCTGGATTGCTGATGCTATGTATTGACCGTTGAGAGGCTTTGAAGCCACTGGTCGGATGTATTGGCACTCCCCAGTAGGAGCAGTCCTCCATAGGAATGAATGGAATTCTACAGTGTTTCAATTAAATGTTTCAAGGACCGTATTTTTGTTGTGGTGAGATCAGTAACATTAAGGATTTAATTGTTTTTTTTTGTTGTTTTTTTTTAGCTCACATAATATAATTTAGAAGTATGTATTAAGGTGTCTGTAATTGAAAACAATGTGGGGAAAGTAATGTAGACATTAATACATTTCTATAGCTTCCCAAATATTTTTTACACTGGTGGGGGAGTTCCAAGATGGAGTTATCGAGTGTACAGTGAGGGGAAAAAAGTATTTGATCCCCTGCTGATTTTGTACGTTTGCCCACTGACAAAGAAATGTTCAGTGTATAATTTTAATGGTAGGTTTATTTGAACAGTGAGAGACAGAATAACAACAAAACAATCCAGAAAAACGCATATATATATATATATATATACACACTGAGTTTACAAAACATTAGAAACACCTTCCTAATATTGAGTTACACCCCCTTTTGCCCTCAGAACAGCCTCAATATGTCAGAGCATGGACTCTACAAGGTGTCGAAAGCGTTCCACAGGGATGTTGGCCCATGTTGACTACCATGCTTTCCACAGTCAAGTTGGCTGGATGTCCTTTGGGTGGTGGACCATTCTTGATACACACAGGAAGTGTTGAGTGTGAAAAACCCAGCAGCGTTGCAGTTCTTTACACACTCAATCCGGTGCGCCTGGCAACACCTAAGGGATCATAGCTTTCACCTAGATTCACCTGGTCAGTCTATGTCATGGAAAGGGAAGGTGTTCCTAATGTTTTGTCCACTCAGTGTAGAATAATGAGTGAGTTCTCCATGTTTCCCCTGTAGATTAAAAAGAAATGAGACCTTTGGGATGTCCACGGACAAGGCCACTGGCAACACTTCTGGTAAGACCCTGTCTTAGTCTTTACCCTTTTATAAATCCACTAATAGAAACCCTTTTCCAGCCAAACTGGTGAGGGAATATGGGCTATAGTCCTGTTATAAAGAGATCTACCCTAGTGATTTAAAGTGGCAATCAGCAGTTGAAGCAATAACAAAGCCCCTGTTTCTGTAAAAAGCGGAGGTTATAGGGCTGAAGAAATGTAACCAGTCTCAAATTTATACAGAGCTATGGATACAAGGACCGGAGTAAAACAAGCTTATATTTGGGGTTCTGATGGGGTACGTCAGTTGAACTAAGCTCATGTGGCCTTTATAGGTTATATTCTTCAAGAATCTATGGCTACACATCATTCATTTATAGGTACAAAAATGGATGTAGCTACTGCAGATTGTCATTGTCAATTTTTGTCATCTGATCAGAAATCTCTGGCCCCATCATATTGGAAAGCTACAGGGTGATCGCTGACTACAGCAAGACCTCCAAGTATGAGATCAACCTGCTTACTGGAGACTTGGTGGAGATTGTGGAGAAAAGCCCAAACGGTGAGTGACCAATAAGACACAACATCAAATCAAATCAAATTTTATTTGTCACATACACATGGTTAGCAGATGTTAATGCGAGTGTAGCGAAATGCTTGTTTTAATGGTTTTAATCACTGACCAAGTGAATGGTCCCAGTCAGGGGACAACAATTTTGGACCCCCTTGTGGCCCCCCTAAATATGGAGTATGAAATAATTTTTGCATAACTAATTTTTGCTATCGTTCTGGTCATGTGCATCCTACCTGAGTCCTTTGCGGAATAGTTTTGAATCGGTTTTTATTTTGTCAGAAGAGCATAGGATGCAAACGTTTAAAAACAATATGTTACTTATCGTTTTATCTACAAAATGTGTTGCACAACTGACTTCATTCGTTTTTATTACTTTACACTAATATTTTGGGGTCCACCCCTGTAAATGTAATTTGCCTGATGATGCGCGAGTGGAGAAAGAGTCCTATTTCATACAAGCGCATTTTCGACCAAGTTCCGTCTCCTTGCCGCCTCTCCTCGATTACCTTTGACCTTTTTCAAAAGGAGGCGACAGAGTACGGAGGAGTTGAGCAAATCCTATTGAGAAAAGGCCCTAGTTATCCCTCCGGTATTCCTGATGAACCTACTGCTGCTCCTTCTGGGTCGTGTTTAGAAGGCACGAAACAAGAGACAACAGACTGAAACAGGGAGAGAGTACCTCCTACCCAATAAGAAACACACATGTTCATTTTTAAATGTTTACCATTGCATGCCCTACTGAACATGGACGTGGTTTCTGTGCTTAGCGCTCACTTGACCTTTGACCCCTGTACCATGGCAGGTTGGTGGTTCTGCCAGTGTGAGACCAAGCGGGGCTGGGTGCCCGCCTCTTACCTGGAGCCCCTTGATGGACCAGAGGAGTCTGAAGAAGCTGATCCCAACTATGCAGGCAAGTCTCACCACCTGCTAGGGCTCTAACTAAAATAAGAGCAAGGGAGGCTAGTGGCGACCAATCTAAAATGTTTATTTATATTTGTATCCAATATAAATGTGACACTATTTTCAATGAGGTCACAGGTGATTTGTTTGTTAGCTTTTGTGTTGGCTGTCTGTATAATATTAATCTAATTCTAAACCAACTTTGAGAAGCTTCCGTCTAGGTCAGGTATTCCCAAGCAATGCCGTCGGGGGTACGCCAAATAAAAATTGGATTCCCATTATTATTATTTTTTATATATATCTTCACATTTTCAAACAGTCCATTTATTTTCCAACGGGGCTATAAATTTGGGTGAGTTTTTTTTTCTCGCCTGATTAGCCTCGTTTCACTGCCAAAAATAAAATGAAACCATCTAGTGTTCAGCGAAATAACAACACAATGTCAAATACAGGTAGCCTAGTCAAATAATTAACATCCAATCACATTAACCGTTACTCTCTGTAGCTGCTGCTCGTGTTGGTATCTGTACTGATGGCGAAAAAGCCTAAACAGGGAGACGTAGTGGAGTGGTAACGTGTGTGCAAGCAGTTGCTCCCGATGCCACTTGGGTACACTGCAGCATCCACCGAGAGGCTCTTGGTGCCAAGGGAATGCCTGACAGCTTGAAAGACATTTTGGACACCACAGTGAAAATGGTTAACTTTGTTAAAGCAAGGCCCCTGAACTCTTGTGTATTTTCTGCACTATGCAATGATATGGGCAGCGACCATGTAACGCTTTTACAACACACAGAAGTGCGTTGGTTATCAAGGGGCAAAGTATTGACACGTTTTTTTGAATTGAGAGACGAGCTTAAAGTTTTCTTTACTGACCATAATTTTCTCTTGTCTGACCGCTTGCATGATGACGGGTTTCTCACACGACTGGCCTATCTGGGTGATGTTTTGTCTCGCCTGAATGATCTGAATCTAGGATTACAGGGACTCTCCACAACTATATTCAATGTGTGGGACAGAATTGAGGCTGATTAAGAAGTAGGAGCTCTTCTCTGTCTGCATTAACAAGGACAACACACAGGTCTTTACATCATTGGATGATTTTTTGTGTGCAAATGAACTCCAGCTTACGGACAATGTCAGATGTGATATAGCGAAGCACCTGAGTGAGTTGGGTGCGCAATTACGCAGGTACTTTCCCAAAACGGATAACACAAACAACTGGATTCGTTGTCCCTTACATGCCCTGCCTCCAGTCCACTTACCGATATCTGAACAAGACAGCCTCATCGCAACAAGCGGTTCTGTGAAAATTGAATTTAATCAGAAGCCACTGCCACATTTCTGGATTGGGCTGCGCTCAGAGTATCCTGCCTTGGCAAATCGCGCTGTTAAGACACCGATGCCCTTTGCAACCACGTACCTATGTGAGAGTGGATTCCCGGCCTTCACTAGCATGAAAATTTAATACCGGACAAGACTGTGTGTAAAATTATTTAAGACTGAGACTCTCCAATACAGAGTGATGTGCATCCTTTCAAGCACACCCTTCTCATTAACCTGTGGTGAGTTATTCACAATTTTCGATGAACAAATAAGGTTTTATATAAGATGGTTAAATGAAGAGCAAAATTATTGATTATTGTTATTTGTGCCCTGGTCCTATAAGAGCTCTTTGTCACAACCTGGCTCGTGGGAAGTGACAAACTCACACTCATTCTAATGTTTAATAAATGTATTGTATAGTGTGTGTGTGGCAGGCTTACAATGATGGCACAAAACAACATTTGAGAGTGCGCTGACCCCGGTGCTAGAGGGGGTACGCAGCTGGAGGTTGAATGTTTGAAGGGGTACGGGACTATAAAAAGTTTGGGAACCGCTGCTCTAGGTGGTACAAAAGTGCTTTGACTTTGAGCTCATAATTCCAATGTGTGTTTGTCCCCACAGGAGAACTCTATATCACCACCAAAGCCTACAAGGCAGCACAAGATGATGAGCTGACTCTTGAGACTGGGGAAACTATTGAGGTCATTCACAAGCTGCTGGATGGATGGTGGGTGGTCAGGTATGTAGGCTGATTCTGTACTCTTCCCGCTCTCTATTCATCTCTGTAAGAAGTTCCGACCACAGGCAGGCAGCTGTGTGGATCAGTAGTAGCTTACATATTTGCTACTGTTGTATCATACAGCCACACACAGTGTTTCTAAGTGCTTGTTGTGTGCATCTTGTCTTGGATAGGAAAGGAGAGGAGACAGGACACGTCCCCTCCATGTTTCTCCACAGAACTGGAGAGAAGAAGGAGATGGAGTCGGAAGAGAACGTGATTAGAAGACAGACACCACCACCCAGACGGTAGGCCTACAAACCTCTGGACATTTTATTTTGCATCCTCTATGGATAAAGTTATAAAAGCATAGAAACTCTGTCAAAGACCTTGTCTTACCTGAGTTAAGAAATTAGGAATTCAAATGGGCTTCTTATTGTATTGAAGCCATTGGACGCAGGTTATCATAGCGCACTACGCTTTTTTTAACGGGGCGATAGGTTCAGTACACGTCACTGCATTCTGTATCAGAAAGTAGGCTGGCCCTCTGGAGTCTCATAGGTTGATGCATTGCACTTTTTGTTTATAAAGCCCTCCTGCATCAACTTCCACCGTACCTTACTGCATTATTAGCTTGAAGTAAGGTACGTAAGGACTCAAGTAAAAGTCTCCCAGTAAATTACTACTTGAATAAAAGTCTAAATGTATCTGGTTTAAAATTGAAGTACAGTAGTGGCAAAAGTACTCAATTGTCATACTTGAGTAAATGTACATTTGTCACGTTGGCATGAAGGATCGGGAGGTGCAGGAATGTGTAATAGGGCACAAATTACAGCGTGCCGTGTAAAGGCATGGGGATGAAGACCAAACAAACACGTATCAAAAAACAGGGTAGAAACCCCAAACAAAAGAGCATAAATAACACACGCGCTGATGATTAATGATTAACTCACAGGACGAGACACGTAATCATCTGCACCAAAGCCAAAACACACAGCACAGGTTCTCACACGCACCAACAGACTTTGGAACAATAATCGACAGCCCAATGGTGAAACAAAGAGCACATTTATACAATTACAATCAGTGGGAATGGGGACCAAGTGTGTGTAGTGACACAGTTCCGGAGGGATCCGTGACAACATTCTACATCAAATGCCTTATATTAAGCAAGCCAGACATCACAATTTTTTATTGTTAAAAAAAATATATACCGACAGACATAATTTACAACCGCAGTGTTTGTGTTTAGTGAGTCTGCCAGATCAGAGGCAGTAGGGATGACCAGGGATGTTCTCTGTTTAGTGAGTCCTCCAGATCAGAGGCAGTAGGGATGACCAGGGATGTTCTCTGTTTAGTGAGTCCTCCAGATCAGAGGCAGTAGGGATGAGGCGTTATATTGATAGGTGCTTGAATTGGACCATATTGCTGTCCTGCCTTGGCGTTTGAAATGTAACGAGTACTTTTGGATGTCAGTAAAAATGTATGGGAGTAAAAAGTATTTTCTTTAGGAATGTAGATGAGTCCTGTGGAAGTAAGTCAAAAATATAAATAAAGTACAGATGCCCCCCCCCCCCCCCCCAAAAAAATAATACTTTAGTACTTCAAAGTATTTTTACTTAAGTACTTTACCCCGCTGGACGTATGAGCTACCAGACCCGGTCTCAGGGATGGCTAACTCTGGAGATCTCCCTCGATTTCCACTGAGTTGGGTAGATCTACTTTTAGTTTTTCATACACTTTAAAATGGGAGGAATTGGTACCTCTAAGGCATTTCAGATCATTTTACTGAAGAATGTCTGTTTTTTATGATTGTGTTTTGCTTTTCATGTATTGTTGTCGTATAACAACGTATATTTCAGTGTTTATTTGGATGTGTAGTTTAATGTGTATATTGTATTTGTATATGTATTGTTGTTGTATAATAACGTATATTTCAGTGTTTATTTGGATGTGTAGTTTAATGTGTATATTGTATTTGTATATGTATTGTTGTCGTATAACAACGTATATTTCAGTGTTTATTTGGATGCGTAGTTTAATGTGTATATTGTATTTGTATATGTATTGTTGTGCTAAACAGGGCTCATCTGGAACAGAGACTTTGGTCTTGGAATTGACTCCCAGTCAGAATAATGGTTCAATAAAATATTGATACTTTTTAATGGTTTGTTTTTAAATTTTTCATTTTCCTCTTTCGACATATATCTCCTCTTGGCTTTCAGGTCTACAATCCGCAATGCCCAGAGTATTCACCGTAAAGGGCGCAAGAGCATCAGCCAGAACACGTACCGCAGGAACAGTCGCCGCTTCCTGCTGCAGAAAGGCGACTTGCCCAATCAGCCCAGGGAGACCTCTAATGCCCCCACACAGTCCCTCCTGCAGGAGAGGAAGAACGAAGGTACACCATTTTGATGCAGGCAACCAGTTTTATACCGTTTGAAATCCTATTGGGGCAGACCTGGGTTCAAATATTGCTGTATTTGTTTTCTTTCAAAGCTTTATTGAGCTTGCCTGGAATGCAGAATGGAACCAATGAAATAGTCCCAAAAGCTTAAACCCCGTTTATGTAGCACTCCAGGCAAGCTCAGCTTGCGCCCCACTGCTCCCTAAGCAGTTAATGAGGAGGGCGGAAAACCGAGGTGAAATCAGCCAGTTCAGCCCCCTTTTAATTATTTGTCTCTGCTAGTACAATGTTGTATGTGCTATAATTCAATCAATATCTGATGGGAATTCAAAAGTTTGGAGTATCCGCATCTTTATCCATTGTCCAACGGGTATAGTTCTCAGAATTGTATTTCTTTAACGTTTTACCAATTTCAACGACCGTTTCTAAAATAAGGCCTTCATAGTTCTCTACCGATTTTACTTTTCAGACAACCTCCCAAAGCCAGCAGGCTCTAGTCCGGGGGGCGACCTGGAGAAAGGGGCTCCCCTCATCCCCCCTCGGCCCAGTCCTGAACTCATCATGGAGCGCTGCACGGAGAACACCCGCAAAAAAGTCAGCATCCGCAAGTCGAACTTCGAGCTTTAAACTTTGTGTCAGAAATTAAATGCAAGGAAAGATGGGTTAATGTGCGCAATGCAAACTGAACAGCAGGTAAAGCCAACCATGTGTACCATAGAGGGCACTTTTCATTTTGTTCTGAATGTAGCCACTGCTAGGAGAAAGTAAAACAATAGTGAAACGTAAATGTACACTCCTCTACATATTTAGTTGGACATTGAAGCAAAAAGGTTTAATTTGGCTATAGAGATATGAGGCGACAGTACAGAATGTCACCTTTTATTCGAGGTAATTTTCATATCCATTTACTTTATGTATACTGAACAAAAATATAAATGCAACAATTTCAATGATTTTACTGAGTTACAGTTCATAGAAGGAAATCAGTCAATTGAAATAAATTCATCAGGACCTAATCTAAGGAGCCAGGCCCAGCCAATCAGAATGAGTTTTCCTCACAAAAGGGCTTTATTACAGACAGAAATACACTTCAGTTTCATCAGCTGTCTGGGTGGCTGGTCTCAGACGATCCCGCAGGTGAAGATGTGGAGGTCCTGGGCTGGCATGGTTACAAGTGGTCTGCGGTTGTGAGGCCGGTTGGACGTACTGACAAATTTTCTAAAACGACGCTGGAGGCGGCTTATGGTAGAGAAATTAACATTACATTTTCTGGAAACAGCTCTGGTGGACATTCCTGCAGTCAGCATGCCAATTGCACGCTCCCTCAACATCTGTGGCATTGTGTTGTGGGACAAAACTGCACATTTTAGAGTGGCCTTTTATTGTCCCAGCACAATTTCAGGGATCTTTTATTTCAGCTCATGAAACTCATGTGACCAGCACTTTACATGTTGCGTTTATATTTTTGTTCAATAAGTTACCCTAAAATGACACAGGTATTAAATGTTTGTGTCCATTTTCTCTCTCTTACTTTTTTATGAAGTGTGTGGTTGGTAAATGTGTTTTGCGACGCTGTTGGCAGTTTTTTGAATATAAGCTTCTTTATTTGTTTGTTGAAATAAGCTATTTGTAACCTACAAAATAAATGTATATATTCAGAAATTATTATGTGCAGTCTGCTATTTCATCTTGTTTGCGACGATGTCCCCAAAGTGACTATATGAATGCATCCAAACCAATAACCATGGATTACAGGCAATATCCGCACTGAGATAAAGGCTTGAGCTACCGCTTACAAAGAACAGGACGCAGACATGGAAGCATACAAGAAAGCCCACTACGACCTCCGATGAGACATCAAACATGCAAAAGGAAAATATATCCGAAAGGTGGAATCCTATTACACCGGCTCCGACGCTCAACAAATGTAGCAGGGCTTGCAGACGATAACGGATTACAAAGGAAAACCCAGCAGTGAGATGCCCTGTGATGCAGAACTCCCAAATGAGCTAAATGCCTTTTACGCTCACTTCGAGGAAAACAACACTGAGTCTTGTGTGAAAGCCCCTGTTGTTCCCGGATGACTGTGTGATCTCACTCTCCATGGACAATGTGAGAAACGTTTAAACAGGCTAACATTTGCAGACGGAAGACCACGGTGCCTTCACAAAGCATTCGCAGACCAGCTGGCAAGTGTCTTCACAGACATCTCTCCTCGTCCCAGTCTGTAATCCTAACATGTTTCAAACTGACCACCATTGTCCCTGTTCCCAAGAACTCCAACATCATCATCCCAGACACCCTGGACCCACCCCAATTCTCATACCGCCCCAACAGATCCACAGATGATGCAATCTCAATTGCACTTCACACTGCCCGCTCCCACCTGGACAAGAGGGGAAATAACTGAGAATGCTGTTCATAGACAACAGCTCAGCATTCAACACCATAGTCCCCTCCAAGCTCATCTCTGAACACCTCCCTCTGTTACTGGATCCTTGGCATCCTGACGGTCTGGCACAGGTGATGAGGGTTGGTACAAGACTTCTGCCACGTTGACCCTCAACACAGGGTCCCCTCAGGGGTGTGTGCTTAGTCCCCTCCTGTACTTCCTGTTCACCCACGACTGGTGGCCACGCATGATTCCAACACCATGCAAAAGCATTAGCCTATGTCAATCTACTATCCCCCATAGTACAAAAATTTACCTATTCTGTGCGAGAAAGAAATATCTGGGACAGTTGTGGGATGCGATAGATCCCAAATTAATACAACCACTAGCATAATTTTATTTTATTTTTTTATTTTAAAAAAAATATTAAATGAGGCTGACGCAACAGATCAGAACGTTTATCTTAAAATGTTGATAAACTATTCGGCTGTTTGTTCACATTAGAAGCGCAGCAATGCCCACAAGGCAATAGGCTATAAGCGCGAATGTTCCATTAGCAAGAAAATACCATTATCAAAAGGGACCTCAAATGCAATTATGCATGTAATGCTTTTAGTATAAAGGTGCATTTTTATGGTGAAAATAAATTCTTCCCCAAACTTAACTCTCATGCTGCGTATGTATGCAAGTTATGCTCTAAACTCACTGTAAAGCGGAATAATGTGCTTCATTTTAAGAAGTTATTTGTCCACATGAGGTGTGATACTAACCTTATTAAAACATATAGGACTATGGGCTAGGCTACATGAGGTGTGATACTAACCTTATTAAAACATATAGGACTATGGGCTAGGCTACATGAGGTGTGATACTAACCTTATTAAAACATATAGGACTATGGGCTAGGCTACATGAGGTGTGATACTAACCTTATTAAAACATATAGGACTATGGACTAGGCTACATGAGGTGTGATACTAACCTTATTAAAACATATAGGACTATGGGCTAGGCTACATGAGGTGTGATACTAACATTATTAAAACATATAGGACTATGGGCTAGGCTACATGAGGTGTGATACTAACCTTATTACAACATATAGGACTATGGACTAG